>JAKTQY010000014.1:0-222133 GCA_030579375.1 Ogataea populi-albae | reverse complement strand
AATGGCATTGCTAATTGAAGCGGATGCCTTTGGCTGAGTAGGGAAGCCAGGCACAAAGTTTGAACAAGCTGGAGTAGGGGTGGCAACACAAGAACCAGATGGTTTTGTACTTGGAGCACTGCTTGGAGCAGATGATGGTGCAGAAGATGGCTTCGATGGAACACTGCTTGGAGCACTGCTTGGAGCACTGCTTGGAGCAGATGATGGCTTCACGCTTGGAGCAGATGATGGAGCAGAAGATGGCTTCCATGGAGCACTGCTTGGAGCACTGCTTGGAGCAGATGATGGCTTCACGCTTGGAGCAGATGATGGAGCAGAAGATGGCTTCCATGGAGCACTGCTTGGAGCAGATGATGGCTTCACGCTTGGAGCAGATGATGGCTTCACGCTTGGAGCAGATGATGGCTTCACGCTTGGAGCAGATGATGGCTTCACGCTTGGAGCAGATGATGGAGCAGACGATGGCTTCCATGGAGCACTGCTTGGAGCAGATGATGGCTTCACGCTTGGAGCAGATGATGGAGCAGATGATGGAGCAGAAGATGGCTTCCATGGAGCACTGCTTGGAGCAGAAGATGGCTTCACGCTTGGTGCAGAAGATGGTGCACTGCTAGGAGCGCTGCTTGGTGCACTGCTAGGAGCGCTGCTTGGAGCACTGCTTGGAGCACTACTTGGAGCAGAAGATGGCTTCGATGGAACACTGCTTGGAGCACTGCTTGGAGCAGAAGATGGAGATGTTCCGCACTTAGTACTCCAGCAGTACTCTGGGAATGGAACTTGTCCACTATTGCAGAAGAACGAGTAGTCGTATGAAGTAGATTGCCCAGTATGCGCAAACCAACTGCTATACTTACATCCACTCTTTGAATCATCTGATGTGCACCAGTCATACTGGATTCCTAGTCCACCGTCATTGCAGACATTACCTTTTCCATCACTAACACCTGGAATAATCACACTCACAGTCCACTGGTTAGGGTTGCCATTGATTAAATCAACAATAGTGTCCCGGTTTCTATTGAAAATGAATTGATCGCCTCCTGATCCTAAAACCTTCAATGTGAATAGATTGCTGATGTCAAGATTAGTGTTTGCATTGAAGGAAATATCAACCTGGTATGTTCCGTCACCCATGTCAATGGCATTGCTAATTGAAGCGGATGCCTTTGGTTGAGTAGGGAAGCCAGGCACAAAGTTTGAACAAGCTGGAGTAGGGGTGGCAACACAAGAACCAGATGGTTTTGTACTTGGAGCACTGCTTGGAGCAGAAGATGGAGCAGAAGATGGCTTCGATGGAACACTGCTTGGAGCAGAAGATGGTGCACTGCTTGGAGCACTACTTGGAGCAGAAGATGGAGCAGAAGATGGAGCAGAAGATGGCTTCGATGGGGCACTGCTTGGAGCGCTGCTTGGAGCAGAAGATGGCTTCACGCTTGGAGCAGAAGATGGTGCACTGCTTGGAGCACTGCTTGGAGCAGAAGATGGTACACTGCTTGGAGCACTGCTTGGGGCAGAAGATGGTGCACTGCTAGGAGCAGAAGATGGTGCACTGCTAGGAGCAGAAGATGGTGCACTGCTAGGAGCAGAAGATGGTGCAGAAGATGGAGATGTTCCGCACTTAGTACTCCAGCAGTACTCTGGGAATGGAACTTGTCCGCTATTGCAGAAGAACGAGTAGTCATAGGAGGTAGATTGCCCAGTCTGCGCAAACCAACTGCTATACTTACATCCACTCTTTGAATCATCTGATGTGCACCAGTCATACTGGATTCCTAGTCCACCGTCATTGCAGACATTACCTTTTCCATCACTAACACCTGGAATAATCACACTCACAGTCCACTGGTTAGGGTTGCCATTGATTAAATCAACAATAGTGTCCCGGTTTCTATTGAAAATGAATTGATCGCCTCCTGATCCTAAAACCTTCAATGTGAATAGATTGCTGATGTCAAGATTAGTGTTTGCATTGAAGGAAATATCAACCTGGTATGTTCCGTCACCCATGTCAATGGCATTGCTAATTGAAGCGGATGCCTTTGGCTGAGTAGGGAAGCCAGGCACAAAGTTTGAACAAGCTGGAGTAGGGGTGGCAACACAAGAACCAGATGGTTTTGTACTTGAAGCACTGCTTGGAGCAGAAGATGGAGCAGAAGATGGTGCAGAAGATGGTACACTGCTTGGAGCACTGCTTGGGGTAGAAGATGGTACACTGCTTGGAGCACTGCTTGGGGTAGAAGATGGTACACTGCTTGGAGCACTGCTTGGGGTAGAAGATGGTACACTGCTTGGAGCACTGCTTGGGGCAGAAGATGGTGCACTGCTAGGAGCAGAAGATGGAGATGTTCCGCACTTAGTACTCCAGCAGTACTCTGGGAATGGAACTTGCCCACTATTGCAGAAGAACGAGTAGTCATATGAGGTAGATTGCCCAGTCTGCGCAAACCAACTGCTATACTTACATCCACTCTTTGAATCATCTGATGTGCACCAGTCATACTGGATTCCTAGTCCACCATCATTGCAAACATTACCTTTTCCATCACTAACACCTGGAATAATCACACTCACAGTCCACTGGTTAGGGTTGCCATTGATTAAATCAACAATAGTGTCCCGGTTTCTATTGAAAATGAATTGATCGCCTCCTGATCCTAAAACCTTCAATGTGAAAAGATTGCTGATGTCAAGATTAGTGTTTGCATTGAAGGAAATATCAACCTGGTATGTTCCGTCACCCATGTCAATGGCATTGCTAATTGAAGCGGATGCCTTTGGCTGAGTAGGGAAGCCAGGCACAAAGTTTGAACAAGCTGGAGTAGGGGTGGCAACACAAGAACCAGATGGTTTTGTACTTGAAGCACTGCTTGGAGCAGATGATGGAGCAGAAGATGGTGCAGAAGATGGTGCACTGCTTGGAGCACTGCTTGGGGTAGAAGATGGTACACTGCTTGGAGCACTGCTTGGGGTAGAAGATGGTACACTGCTTGGAGCACTGCTTGGAGCAGATGATGGAACACTGCTTGGAGCAGATGATGGAACACTGCTTGGAGCAGATGATGGAGCACTGCTTGGAGCAGATGATGGTGCACTGCTTGGAGCACTGCTTGGAGCAGAAGATGGTGCACTGCTTGGAGCACTGCTTGGAGCAGATGACGGAGCAGAAGATGGTGCACTGCTTGGAGCACTGCTTGGAGCAGAAGATGGAGATGTTCCACACTTAGTACTCCAGCAGTACTCTGGGAATGGAACTTGTCCACTATTGCAGAAGAACGAGTAGTCGTATGAAGTAGATTGCCCAGTATGCGCAAACCAACTGCTATATCTGCACCCGTTACTCCAGTCATCAGATGTGCACCAGTCATACTGGATTCCTAGTCCACCGTTATTGCAGACATTACCTTTTCCATCACTAACACCTGGAATAATCACACTCACAGTCCACTGGTTAGGGTTGCCATTGATCAAGTCAAGAGTTTTCTTCTGGTTTCTGTTGAAAATAAACTGATCTCCTCCTGATCCTAAAACCTTCAATGTGAAAAGATTGCTGATGTCAAGATTAGTGTTTGCGTTGAAGGAAATATCAACCTGGTATGTTCCGTCACCCATGTCAATGGCATTGCTGATTGAAGCGGATGCCTTTGGCTGAGTAGGGAAGCCAGGCACAAAGTTCGGACAAGCTGGAGTAGGAGTGGCAACGCACACCCCATTTGTCGATGTAGCGGGAGGATTTTGGTTATCATTATGGGGTAGCGCAGCCGCATCCACTGGGGACAGGGCAGTTGCTAAAAGAACAACCGAAACAAGAGCCTTAAGATTCATATCACGTTTTTATTCCTCGAGGAACAAAACTATCTATCCTTCAGTTGACCCTGCTAAGCTGACTGACTTTGGTGACAAGATACTCATGATAGTTATTTGAGATATAGGAGGTATCGAAGCCTGCATATATATATACATTTCATGTGACGAGAGCATCCAGTTCATTTCGTTTAAAAAGAGTCTTTCACAAGAACTCACAATTGAAGTTATTGTTCATTCTGCCAAAACGCTTCGAGAATTGGAAGCTGCATGTAAAAGCAGGATGAGGCAAGCGAGAACCAACATGCATGATGCCTGTCTTTTACCACTGCATCATGATGAGAAAGAGCCCACTTTGCGACCTTGGTGATACAATTTGAGTAACTAGCCAGACCTGAATAAACGGATCTTACCGACAAAGTGAGAGTTGCATAAAACTGCAGAAAGAACTAAAGTGCAGCTCTTACAGTTTCTGAGCGACCACACGTACGCCCTTTCTAGAGTTCGGGATCTCAGGAGGCGAGATATCTCCATAACACAAGTGTGCATGCGACCCTTGGTGCATAACTTACCAGAATCCGGAAATCATCGCATATAACGCCTCAATTATGATTCGAAAGGAGACCAGAAAACGTCCAAGACCTACCAATACCAGCTCAACAATTTTAAGAATAAGCTAAAAACAGCAGCGCTGCAGATGCTAGCCGTTTTTGCAAGCCATATGCTGGCCGCCTCAATTTCCGTGCAGTACCAGCATGCCGGGCTATTTACTATGCTAAGTCTCGGCAACTCCCTATGACCTGTAAAGCCATACAAGTGCCACAATAATATGTTGTTTCTCTTGTATTGGTAATGCTAAACAAATGCTAGAAGGGGTTTTTCTTACGCACGATGGGAAAAACACTATAACCGTCTTGTATAATGGCAGATTACCGTTAATGATGTTTTTTATGCAGGTTGCTGCATGCGAACCGCGTGGAAAGGCGTCTAAGAAGCCTGCTTCAAGCAGCCGAATGTCGACCTCGGACGATCAAGGGTAGTAAGCAACATACAACGCTGCATACAGTCTGAGCAAAATTTGACTACAATCATGGAAGCAAGTGCGAGGCGAGACTGTGTGGAGGCGAAACTGTGCGGAAGCGAAACTGTGCAGCAGACAGAAAACAGGTCTGGATTTAATAGGTTTTAGAAAGGCAGCAGGCGAGAAGGAGCCGAACTGGCTGTTTCTGGAGATTTGATGATATCAGGTTCAGGCACCCATTTTGCCGTTTTGGGATATACAGCATAGGCTACTCATCTATAGGGAAGCAGGGTTAGTTGTTGATTTCAGCTCCAAGTAAGGTGGATAATATTAGCTGAAGAATGGCATTGCAGGTGTGCCCAAGACGGATTACCTGTGCGAAGTAGCTGTTTCCAAAACACCAGCGGAAGTGCAAACAAACTTGCACCGGATGACATTCTAGAATAGGTGTTCCCGTTCTTCCGGTCTGTGACGACAACAAACTCACAGTCTGTAATATTTTAGAGGGCAGCATCTCTTCCAAAGTTCTCTACTGCGCCTTCATTTGTTTACAACTACAAACAATAACTTGTAATAATAGAAACTTATTTTCCCGAATTTTCGCGTATGTATGATATTAGGCCTAGGACAATACAACTGGTGGAAGAAGTTTTTTCTTAACGTCACTCTGCATGTTCGCTAATCTGCAGTACCAATTAGATTTCTCACCTGCCACTTCTCTTTTATTGTTCTCTTTGCCCTCGCTAATTGGCAATTGTGCATAGAGAATTTACGAGCAAATTACGGTACAGAGAACGGTAAGGCTTGTCGATAGTCCGATATACGGTTATACTTGTTTGTCTGAACCCCTTTTTCTTATGTTTGACATTGACTGCACTGCAAACCCTCACGTTGTGACTACTCTAGAACAACGGGCACTAAAAGTGGGGCATTTGATCTTCGCCTCTATGCACAAGTGTGTACCGAACTCCTTCCTCGGGCCGCCTTGAGCGTCAAGCCTGCCGATTTAGAACAAAAATAATAGTTCTCGTTTCTTTTTTTTATTCGCTTCCTGCGAGCCCGGACTCATCTGGGCTGTAGAACAATAACAATCTCGGTAGGTTTTCGACAATCTCGCATATATTCAATTGTGCAAACGTTTTTCTGTGAAGCTCACAAGTGACGCCTTGCCGCTGCCGAGGCATGGGATGAAACCGAGGTTGCAAGATCAGATCAATCTACCACTGTTGGACTACCTAAACTGTTCGCTTCATCTTTATATCAGGCTCTCGTAATTTACATGTGCTACCAATTGCTGTCAAAATAATTGTAATTCTAAAACCGGGTCGATCGGCGACGATCTTCCCTGAAGCTTTTTTTGGACATCTTCATTATACTCATGGACGCTCTAAAGATCTCGTAAAACTTCATTGCAGGAAGCTGTGTTTTGAGTAGCGCACTCAAATGCTAAGCGAGGTCTCGCTTTCCTGTTGTCTCGAGTTTTGGGCGTCCGGAAGAAAGAGAGCTTTACGTTAGAGCTAGAAACTCTTGTAAGGTCTCTTTTAATAACAGCATACGATCAACCACTCTGCAGCTATCCTGCTATAGCCATACTGTTCGCCTCGTTCCGAGCGAAATGTTACATCCGGGAAGTGTATTGTTCGAGCCAGAAATCAACGCCAGTCCTGTCAGTATATTGGGGTAAGCCCAATTTGTATGCCGCCTCGAGAATGATTTGCATATCAATTTTGGGCTGCCTAGGAATCTTTCTTGATGCAGCTCTAAACCCCACCAGTAGTAATCGAAATTGCTTTTTCAGTATCATGGCTGCTACAATTATCTGCAAGACAAGCTCTACAACTGGATTGAATATTCTATAATGCTTGCAATATTGTTCAACAAAAGGATCTTTTTTGGGAATACTAATTCGGCGACAAACTCAGACTGCAAGCATTCTTATAAAGACAGCCTCGTACTACATTCCAGCTACTTAGATACCATGTATTTGTCCCCGAGAGAAATGGCTTCTTTTTTCAGACCACTTTACCCTATCACGTAATGTAGACCACTCAATGACAACTTGTTATACTATTAAAGTCGGCTGCAAAAAATAAATTAATTAGACTCCTGTCATGCAAACAACATGTGCAAGGTGGACGGGCGGTGGCTCAAGCGACTAATTAAGACTCGCAGATTCTACTCCCTTATTAGTCAGATGCAAAGCATGAATGAAATAAGCATAAGCACATACCTACTCATACCGTACAGCATATTGGGATGCACGATAAGAGTATGGTCTAGTTTGCTATAGCAGTTCTGAAAATAGCACATTCGTCTAGCCCGCCCAACAGCAATCTCCTCTCATTGAGATATGTCTACGAGCGGGCAAAAAGACGCCGCAATAGGTAGATGCTTCGTAAACAAATACTTTTTGGTAAATTCTTGCTATTATTAGTTAGCTGCCAATAATACTTGAGACTCACATCATAGCCGCAAAAGAACACTCCGACTCGAGGCTTCATATTTTCCAGTAAGCTGCACCTAACGAGTTACCGCTATTTCATGTACCCAAATTAGCAACATGGAGTAGCCTGAGGTATGCCCGTAATGCAAAGTCTTTACCTTTTTTAGTAAACTCCGTTCTGTGCATTACGGTTATCAATGCATATCATTCAATCCCAAATCTGCCTCAAATCTGCCAATTTCGGAAAACCACAGATCGTGACAAGAAGCATCCTCATATTCCACAGTAAACCACTTTCAAGGTCACTGACAAACACAGCAATTTCTATGGGTCAACAAGACTCTGGTTCCGTCACATTCCCAAGTTACATTGCGTCTTTTCTCAATGTAGAATATTCAGCTATTTTTCTGACGAAAAACATGCAATTCGATCAGCCTCTGAAAAGTAGTGATGATTCGTCTCTTTTCAGGAGTCGTTCAATTTCATCAGGTGGTTGGCCGAATAGAGAAGATGCTAATTGAGCATATTTTTTTCTGTCATGTCCAGAGTTTTCCAACGCCTTCGTTTGAAGACCAATCATACCACTGCAAACATGAAAATACGAATCTCATAATGGGGCTGATGTCTGGATAATTACTCTAGCTCTCAAAACTTTTGGTGAAATAGCACAATTCTTCCGTCAGTTATAAGAAAGGGACCATTAGGTGTCAAACAAAAGCCGATACTTGACAGCAAAACTATGCTTAGAGATAGTTGCATTCTGAGACAGGAGCATGGAACAGAAAAAAGATTGTGTCTATTGAACATCTAGTGGTAGCCTGCAAGTATCCTTTTTCTATCAAACATCTTTATTGCATTTGGTTTAAGCTGTACTCAATGCATATTGAGTGTTGTGCATATGTAAATTCCTATTGACAGCTGTTCAGCTGTCCTGGACTGAAAGGTTATCGTCCAATTTTAAATCTCGCATCATCTGTCCTGCTTTGATGAAAGTTCCTGCTGCGGTCCTAGAGTCCACACTTGTAAGGTTAGATAAGCTTCTAGAAGTGGAAATTCCCAAAATGGATGACTGTAGACTTGGAGCGGTTCTGTCTCCAGGAGAGGCCGAAACACTTTCCTTATTCTCTCTGTCAAGATGAAGTCGCTTTTGGTAACTTTCGTCTTCCAAATCCGTAACGCCCGAATCCAAAAGATCTCCATCAAGCTCCTCCACGTTGTCAAATTCATGCTCATTTAGGTCGTCATCTAATTCATCGTCTAAATCGTCATCTAAATCGTCTTCATAATCTTCTGCCTCATCATAAAGTACCTCTTCATCTTCATCTTCATCTTCATCTTCATATACATAGTCTGGGTCAAGTTCTTCGTCATACTCGTCCTCATCAAAGGAGTCACTCGTTGCATGTGAAAATTCATCTTCTGCTTTACTTTTTGAGGATGGTGGTGATCTTGAGAAAAAAGCGCTCAGCCTAGGACTAGAGGATCCGTTTGCCACATTCTGGTCATCACTTCGAGGGAGGTTCTGATTGCCATCATCACTCTCTGCATCACTGAGATCTTCTACGTTCAACAACGGGCTTCTCCAAAAGTTCACATCGCTAAATTGACTTGTATCCTTTATTCCTGCGTTGTCCTTCTTAGACTTGTCAATGTTCACAGGAGGAAAGAACTGATCGATAAGCTCTCCAATCGACACATAAGACGATTTGTATCCCGCCATCTCCAAAAGTTCCATATGAACATCTCCATCTGGATTGATTGTGAATATTCTTGAAGAAGGAATGCCAACACTTCTGTAAGATAAGGCATCGGTAATCCTGTTACCAAATCCAGCATAAAATGGAGTGCGGGAGTTCCGATTAGCATGCTCATATGTGACCGTGTGCGAGGGTCCTCCACTTCCAAGTGATTTACTTGAATCTGACCCTTGATCCATGCAGCTTTCTGTGCCAGTTCCAGTTGTTGAAGCCGCCGTTGTTGGTCTTGATTCAGCATCAGAAAATGAAATGTCAGTAAGTCCCTTGTCATATAAAGCTTTAATATCGTTTAAGCAAGCCATTTTAAACACCTCTGGTTTCTTTAAAACAATCTCTCTTCTCAACGCGGCAATCGTTCGGTCAGGAGACAATATGACGGGACCTGCAGGAAGTTTGATACCATCTTGTATTACTCCATTCAAGTAAGATCTAGTAGAATCAGCTAACCCTACAGACCTAGCAGTTAGATACATAATGTTGTACCCATTGAACTTGATGTCAGCAAATAACTTCGCAACTCCGGTATGAGTCCAGTCTCTACCTAGCATGGTTAATACATGGCCAAGGGCATCCGACTTCGTTATTGTTCCGTCTATATCAGATATGACGATCGGATCATTGTGACTCCAAAGAAAAAGCTTTGCAGACACAATTGCCTTGCCTTTGTTAACAAAGAATTGAATTTCATTTTCACCGGGCTTTAGTGAAAGACACTTCAACTGCTCAGAGGTCAGTCTTAAAGTTTTGAAATGGTTATCGGTTTGTGTTCTAACAGTGTTGGTGTCAATATCAGACAGCGAAGAGGCAGATAAAGTAGGTGACTGAAGATCCTCAAGAACATCTCCTCCTGGAGAAGAGGATTCAATACTGCTCGGAAGATCACTCTCATCAATCAAATCGTCAGAGCTCAAAATCTTGATATTACCGTGAAGATCTTTATCAATCAAAGTATCAAGATCAGCATCCTTTCCAAATTCATCCAATAAAAGTTGTCTTATCACAACATCAGAGTCCTGTATATCCTGATCATTGCTTTTGTAGCCTTGCATGTCTAACATTATGTCACCATTGGCGTCCACTTTAGATGGAATATTTTTTTTTATTAGCTTTTCTGATATCTCCTTCGCCCTGCTCAGCGATGATGCAGTATTTTGCCTTTTCGATGGTGTAAACAGCGACTTGGTACCGGAATGCAATGGACTGAGTAATGCTGAATCGGAGTGGCTGATGGGCAGCGGAGGTTTTGAGTCGTCATCATTTGCCCCCTCTCCAATATCTAAGTAATCAGGCTCTTCTTGTACCGGTGGAGTACAAGGTTCAGTATTTTTGGGACTACTCCCAGGTGAGCTCATAGGAGTCAATACAGGAGAGGTCTGTAATTCAGGTGGGATATAACCATCGGTCTCAAAGACGAAGAAGGCCTCGCCACCATCACCGAGCTTCATCGGCAAACTGGTTACCTCTCCATTGACAATAAAATCAACTTTCTTCTGTGATGGCCGCAAAAGCTGGAATTTTCCAAATCTGACATGAAACGGTGAGCAAGCCAGTTCGCCATCGGCCTCCTCTACCACAATCACGTCAATTGCCCCCGAAAGCGTCGCAGGATTAATGGAACTCCATGTTTTTGATACAGATCCTATAGCACGCTCAAAGTATTGCATTTGTAATGCCTTTCATATATAACTAAGCGCTCTTGGAGACTATACGAACAAGCAGAGCCTCCTTAAGTTGATCAACATGTCATTCTCGAAACTTTCACACATGCAAGATAAATATCAAAATCTGATTCCACCAAGAAAAAAAATCATCCGCCACAAATGTCAATCAGCTCGAAGATGAGTCTCGTAGCAATTTGCTCCTTGGTGGCAATCTAATTTGAGTAGCTAACACAGTATAACTGACTGTTTCAAGAGTACGATGTTCTTAAATTGGCTTAGTTTGGGGTGTTTGTAATAGCCCAGATCAAGTAGCTGCAATTCAGAAGACAACATCACACTAGCCACATCAATGATTGTATTCAACCATTGCTTGTGGCTTGTTTGAGGCTGTGTATTACGACACCGGGATTGTCGTGTTGCGACATTATTGTTGTTCTGGTGTGAAAATAAACTCTATTTACCACAATTAGTCCAAGTTCAACGCCTATTTGAACGCCTGCATTCCTCACTAGAAGGCTTCAAGTAGATAAATGTCCTACGTGGACAAAAACGACAGCCAGATCTTCGATGACCGGCCTCAATAACTTAAAATAAAGCTTTTCAAGCATTTTTTAAATATACAATGTTATTATGTTATGAAACAAGATCACCTTAATGAGCAGGATTTCTTTTACTTTTGAGACACCAAAAGAGCAACTTCAATTAAGCTAGATAAAAATATGCACTACTCTAAATCCAGTCCCTTGCGAATTCCAGTCGTCTTGACAAACTCTATCGAACCACTAGTCTCCAAATCATTACAATAGTTACTAATCAAACCACTAGTGATCAAGCTGTCATACTTGGAGGGTTGTATTGGGAGTCTGAAATGTTTTGACCAGTCGCGCTCTGTCTCTGTAATTTTGGCATTGGCGTTTATTTTTAGTTTTTCTTCGTTCTCTTGACGGATCTTCATTCTCCATTGGTTGATCTTAGTGAGCTCCCTTGAAACATTTCTTTGGTAATAATTCATGTTTCCTAAATTGTGATTAAGGTTATCAATTGCTTCGTTCAACTGTTCGGCAGTCAGCGACACAGTTTTCAAATTGTTAGAAGTCATCTCTAGCGGTGTTCCAACTTCAAGATCAGGTTCCAAATCTAGAATCTTTAGGTTCAATAAGTGGCTGTTTTTGATTGTCAGAGGCAACTCTTCGAAAATGTTTTTGTAGGTGAGACGATTTTCATATAAATTCTTAGAGACAAATCTCTCTTCTGATCTCCACGCTTTTAGGAACGGCTCACTGAGCTTGACAGCTTTCAACGAAAGTAGGCCATCAATAGACTTGGAAGGATCGTGGAATAGGAAGATGACTGGTGTTGTGCTTTTCGCTTCACGCAAGTTATGGTTCTGCAGATTGATCATGGATTCTATTATGGACTGACTTATGTTCTTGCCGGCAACAGAGCTGACAAACCAGCCCAAGAGCTTTGCACCAGCCTTGATATCTTTCAGCTTTCCCAACAAATCATTTTGAAACTTAACATTAGATGATTTTAGAGTGAAAATATCGTCATTGCTGCTGTACTGAGGGGGAAATTGAAACACATGAGAGATGTTAAGTCCTGTATTTTCGACCTCAAGACCGTAGATTGGTCCAGTTTCGATATTTGGGTAGCTCTCACCTGCGATTCTAGTGAGTTTGAGCACGGCACTCGCGCTGATCTCAACACTTTGCATTTTTGTCTGTTAGTATGAAGTTCGAAAAACCTTGATAGTGAAACAAAAACCTACTTCAACTCAGACATGATGATACGTCCTTTACAATGTTCAGTAACAATTGATCTTACGGGTCCAGCGCAGCCTCAACTGAGAATTAATTAACAAGAACAATTATTATGAGGTATCACAAACCCGAAGACTTGTAATCTGACTTTGAAAACTCTAATTTATCGCCCTTTGCACTTGCAGACGGTGGTATCCCGATCACTTCTTGTATCCTCTAGCACTACTCACACGCTTTCAACCCTAAGAGCTGAAAAATTTTGCGCACATCTTACTCAAAGATCACGGACATTTTACTAAAGGATATGCCGTCGACAATCTAGAAATCTTTCTACGTCGACAACAAAGAGAGTGTGTCAATGAATAAGGTTATGAAGCACCGGTATGCAAATTTTTATAGGTGGTCGTTAATAAAGGTTTATCGGGTGGAGAAACAGTCATAAAGGAGCATGATTGACCAAGAGGTCGAAAGAAAAGGCCATATCTGAGGTAAAAATACTGGTTAGAGGGTACAAAATAATGGTAGAAGATAAAGCTGTTGAGCAGACGAGCGAATTGCTCCAAAAAACATATCTCGACGATGTTACTGGGGAACAGGTGTCAAAGACAGAACTGAAGAAAAGACAGAAGCAGAGAGCTTTAGAGGAAAAGAAAGCGGAAAAAGCCAAAAGGGCTGCTGAGACAGCTCCAAAAATCTCCAAGAAGAAGGATGATTTGGCCAACTTGAATCCTAGACAATATTTCGAGATCAGATCTGCCCAGATCGAGAGCTTGAGACAGCCTCACACTGAGACAAACCCTTATCCACATAAATTCAACGTATCGACAGGACTGGATGAGTTCAGACAAAAGTATAGCTATCTGAGCAAGGGTGAGACGTTGCCAGATGTGAGAGTCTCTATTGCAGGAAGAATCATGGTCAAGAGAGAGTCTGGTTCAAAGCTCAAGTTCTACAGTCTATCAGGGGAAGGTGCCACTTTACAAGTTCTAGCTCAAGCCCAGGATGTGGAAGGAGACTTCCAGCAGATGCATGAGTTACTTAGAAGAGGTGACATTATTGGTGTAGAGGGGTATCCTGGAAAGACCAATCCTGCTAAAGGAGGTGAAGGAGAGTTGTCTGTGTTTGCGGTCAAGGTCAAGTTGTTAACTCCATGTCTGCACATGCTTCCTACTGAGCACTATGGTTTCAAGGATCAAGAAGCAAGATACAGAAAGAGATATCTAGATCTTATCATGAACAAATCTACCAAGGACACTTTTATCGTCAGATCTAAAATTATTTCATATATCAGAAGGTTCTTGGATGCAAGAAACTTCATTGAAGTCGAAACTCCAATTCTGAACGTTATTGCAGGAGGGGCTACTGCAAGACCTTTTATCACACATCATAATGACCTTGATATGGATATGTTTATGAGAATCGCACCTGAGTTGTTCTTAAAGGAGCTAGTTGTTGGAGGAATGGATAGAGTTTATGAGATTGGTAGACAATTCAGAAATGAGGGAATCGATATGACCCA
This sequence comes from Ogataea populi-albae, assembly GCA_030579375.1. NCBI lineage: Eukaryota > Fungi > Ascomycota > Pichiomycetes > Pichiales > Pichiaceae > Ogataea > Ogataea populi-albae. The sequence goes on along the minus strand of JAKTQY010000014.1, from coordinate 208,168 downwards.
CAATCCTGAATTCACCACATGTGAATTTTATCAAGCATACGCTGATGTTTATGATTTGATGGATACTACTGAGCTGCTCTTTTCTGAGATGGTGAAAGACATCACCGGCGACTACAAAATAAAGTTTCATCCCGATGGTCCAGAGGGTAAGGAAGAAGTGCTAGATTTCAGTAGACCATGGAAGAGAATTAACATGATCGAGGAACTAGAGAAGGTCTTTGATGTTAAATTTCCTCCAGGAGACCAGCTACACACCGAAGAAACTGGAGAGTTCTTGAAAAAGCTCTTGATCAAGCACAAGTTGGACTGTACTCCTCCACTCACAAACGCAAGAATGCTGGACAAGCTCGTTGGTGAGTTAGAAGACACCTGCATTAACCCAACATTCATCTTTGGTCACCCACAGATGATGTCACCATTGGCTAAGTATGATAGAAAGATTCCTGGTTTGTGCGAGAGATTCGAAGTCTTCGTTGGAACCAAAGAAATTTGCAATGCTTACACGGAGTTAAACGATCCATTTGACCAGCGCCAGAGATTCGAAGAGCAGGCAAGACAGAAAGACCAAGGTGATGATGAAGCGCAGTTAATTGATGAGACGTTCTGTAACGCTTTGGAATATGGTCTACCTCCAACTGCAGGTTGGGGATGTGGTATCGACAGACTTGCTATGTTCCTCACTGATTCTAATACTATAAGAGAAGTTTTGCTCTTCCCAACTTTGAAACCAGATGCTTTGATCAAGGGTGAGGAGAAGGCAAAAGCTTAATTGTGTATCTTTGTTGATCTCCCAAATTTTTTATATATCTATATCGTAATAATTATTCTATCCCACTTGTTTTAGTACGTTAAAAATTATCTTACTAGTCGAAGCTCACCCTTTCGCTTGAGTTCTAACGCTTTTTTATAGGGAGGATCGGTGGGCATCTGAACAGGGTCCAAAGCTATTCGACTGAAGCTATTGGTCATGCTGTATGAAGCATCTGAATCGTAACTCGTGTTGAGATCCCCACACGCAATAAAAGGGGCTATCTTGCGCTCCTCAGCATCCAAATGAGAATTTGTGTTGATCCTGGATCTTCCAATATCCATTTCCTGAAAGAATTCCTCGGTTGAAAGAGTTGGGCGCAGATCAGGCTGCCACCCTGGTCTAGGACGATACCCTATGCAAACGATGAAAGCCTCCAAAGATGAGCCTCTGGAGCATCTTGGTTTAGCGCACACAACTTTATCGAAAAGATAGCCGAGCTGGCTATAGAGCAAATCAATATCTCTTCCGCGGAAAATCTTAGCTACGAACGTCCCCCCTTCTTTCAATACACATGTTGCCAGTCTGAGGGCGCTCAGAATCAGTTGTCCCTGAATATATTCATCCAGATCATGCAAGCCTGTCACATCGGGGGCTCCATCGGAGCACACAAAATCCGCTTTTTCACCTTCAAAAATATCAAGTATTCTCTTCAGTGTCTTTGGGTCTGTAATATCTGCCTGCAGAGTAGTGACGTTGTCGATAGGAGACATAGGTTGGAGATCCACAGCAACTATTTTGGCATCCCTGTTACCACCTTTTTCAAAAATTTCACGACTCAGCACCTGCGACCACGATCCAGGAGCGGCACAAAGATCCACCACCCTTGAGACCCCATTGAAAAGTTGGAATTGTTCGTTCAGCTGTAGAAGTTTGAAGGCTGAACGCGCCCTCCAGCCCTCTTCCTTGGCTTTTCTATAGTAAAGATCTCTCTTATCTTTACTGCTCTTTCCCATCTTACTATACAGCAACCTCCAGTATATCTTCTGCTTGCCGTATCTCCTCCTTCTTGTATCCATCGAGATCTAACGAGTTTAAAAGTTTTGATAGAAAATCAAAATTCTGTCATATAAATTGAGTGTCAGCAATTCTCAAATTTTTCGTTTTAATTCATTTAATGGTGGAAGATAAAATGGATGATTTCTGTCTCAATGATGGAAGATGGAAGCTTAGAAGGAGGAAATATATAAGAAAAAAGTGGAACAGACGTTGGTTTGGGTGTAAATAGTCTCAAAGGAGGGTGATAATGTCATTTTTGAGGTTAGGTGGCTCCAGAACAACACTGGGACAGTGTGGCCATCGATGGTTGTTGGCCGCTAAACAATTATCATCGACAGCTAGAGCGCAGGAATTGCAAGGTGTTAATGAAGATATAGACAAAGAGCTTGAAAAATTGGTGCAACTGAAAGTAGCTGATGAGCAGCGCAATTTGAAGGTGGATGAACAGAAGCTTGCAAAATCGAAACTAATCAGTACATTCAAAAACTATAACCCACAGACTATTACAGAAGAAGCCGTGGTTCCAGGACTGGAAAGACCGGTTCCAATCGGCGCGGAGCTTAACTACTATGCCCCATTGAAACATGAGGTGAAGTACGGAGACCTCAGGGCGGAATTAGTGTTCAAGTCGTTTGATAATCAGAATCTGGATTTCTTCTGTGACTTTGCTCTTAGGGCGGCCTACTATCTAGGATTGCCTGCAACTGGTCCAAAACCTTTGCCAGTTAAAAGAGAAAGATGGACTGTAAACAGGGCTCCGTTTGTGAATGCCAAATCCAAAGAGAATTTTGAGAGACGTACTTATGGTAGACTTATTCGAATTTGGGACTGCAACAACGATGTGGTCGACATGCTTTTGAGTGTTCTCAAAAAGCACTCTGTCTGGGGAGTGGGGCTGAAGTGCAACATGTATGTGCAGGAAGCCCTGTCAGTATCGTCGTCGATGGAGAAGTTACCGAGCGGTGAGGCTATTGTCAGTGACCTATCGTCAACTTTGGATGCTCTATCGAAGGAGACACAAAGCCCTGTTGCTCAAAGGGTGCTTGAGCTTTTGAAAGATCCGATGTTTACGAAGCATATGACCGTACAGGAGTTGAAAGAGGTTGAACAAAAGACGGCAGCAAACTAGACCTGATCCTTTCTATTAGCATGTATATAAAGTATATTGAGGTAAGACATTAGCCGTACATTTCCCAATCGGATTCTTCGTTCTCACTGTCTGTCGGTAGTTCAATATGTTTACTCTTTGTGACGTCTGTTCTACATAACGGACAGGTACGATTGATCTTGAGCCAGGGCCCGATGCAGTCGAGGTCAAAATAATGCTTAGAATTGCAAGGCAGTTGCACAATCAAAGGATATTTGTCACTATGGAACTCGTTCGTGCATATAGGGCAGCATTTATCCTCGGGAATATCCTTCACCTTGACTCTTTCTAGAGTGTCGAGAAACTGATCATCAATTCCTCTTGACTGTTCACCGTCGGGCGAGAGCACGACATTGGGATCGCTTATCAACGCCATCAGTGACTGTATTACTACCATGTTGGGCGATTCAGGCGAGCGGTCCCTAACCGAAGTGACGAATTCCGATAAGGCTTCTGTCTGCTGCGTAGATCTGGTAGTTGTGCCTGTCAAAAACTCATCCAGAACCGACTGAAGTGTAGGCATATGTCGCTCATTACGGCTTTCTATTGTCAAGCGCTGCTCCTGCGGTTCATTGATTGCATGCTCATCAGCATACGATGTCATTTTGTCTCTGATAGTGCCAATTCCTTCTTAAAGACTATCATGCGAGATCTCAAAAGATTTGCCACTTTATGTATATAAAATTATTTCACTATCAAAGACGGTTTATACGCTTTTGAGTGAGAATGAACAATTGACAACTTTATAAGTCCCTAATTCCAACTATGAATGAGACGGAGTTCACGATACTGATAACAATAGTTCTGGTGTCGTCAACGGCGCTAGCATTGCGAGTTATAGCTGTTCTTCCTAGTGCGAGAGTACATATTAAGAAAGACAAGAAGGATGTAATTCCTTCAAAGGCTAAGACAGTGCTAATTCTGCTGGGCTCAGGAGGCCACACTGGTGAAATGATACGACTTCTGGCCCAGTTTGATCATCTGGATCTTCTGGAGCGATCATACGTTGTATCAGGTTCAGACCACACTTCGGCATCAAGTATTGAGAAGTTTGAGAAATCTTTGAGTAAGCCTTGTACCAGCTATTTGGTACTTCCAAGGGCCAGAAATATCGCAGAGGGAGCGTTTACTGCTACATTTCGTACCTTGTATTCCTTTCTAATCACTTTTTTGAAGCTTTTACGACTCAAAGAATACCCAGACGTGTTCCTGACCAACGGGCCAGGGACATGCATTCCTATTGCTTACACGCTATTTTTGTTCAAAGTACTAGGATTGTGTCACACAAAGATAGTCTACGTTGAGAGTCTTGCCAGAGTAAACAGTCTGAGTCTGTCTGGTATTTTGGCACTTCCAGTTGCCGACCGTATGGTTGTGCAGTGGGAAACTCTGGCCAGGAAGTACAAAAGATGTGAGTACTACGGAATCCTTGTCTAGCATTTGAATTAGGTTATTATATATACAGCAGAAGCTACGACAATTCGTAGTCTGCTTTCATTGAATTATAGTTCGTTTTCTCACCTGCGCGCGGTGGGACCGACTTGCTTTTTGCAGGCCTTTTAGAGGCTTTATCTTCCGTTTCAACTCTCCCTCTCTTCTTTGTGGATTCTGAATCTCGATCAGCCAATTTCATCATATACTTCTTGACCACGATGCGTAACTTCATCATATCGCTGTTGCTGTAATCCAATGACTGTACTTTTCCTGCCCAGCAAGCTCTAATAGGACACTTGTCGATCATAATCAAGCACGGCCGGGGGTAAGAATCAGAGATAGCAGGAGACAGATCTTGACGATTAGATTGTAGCTTTAAAATTTCCATGGCTGCCTTCTCGGCCGTAGCTCGCGTATTGAACTCAACAAACCCAAGCCGAGCCTTATGACTCAAGAAAACAGACTCTATTCGATTAGGTTGTTCGTTCAAAAGATTGAGAAAGTATTCTTTGACCGAGTAGTCTGGGACTTGATCGGTAATACCAAAGAGAAAGAAGGATTTGATTTTGGCGTTTTTGGGCAGCGAGTTCAAGTTACCATTGAAAGGCAAATGCTTGCAGAGTTTGAGAAGCTCTGAATTCGAAACTGTGTGCTCTTCGTTGTGTCGTTCGCGCGGTTGTTGCTCGAGCTTGCTAGAGCTCGAGGCAATAGAGTCAAGCAATTCTCGGGCACCTTTTTTCTTATCGTCAATGTTCTGGAGCGAGGAGTCACCACTTTGCGCATATGCCTTCTCGAGCTGGGTCGACAAGTACATCTTGGATACCTGGTTGTGAGGGGTCTGGTCTGTGGTGATGGTTTTCCTTCCGGCGAGTTTGAGCAGCTGGTCCCTGGTAATGAGATCGATTCCCAGAGTTAGGTCGAGCATGCAGCACTGGCAGCAGTTTCGGGAGCGCGCACATGTGAGACATATTACTGTGTGTTTGAATCGCCCTCCTTTCACTGGTGCCCATCTGAAAACAGGGAACGGTCTTGTGCACAACTTGCACTCGAGACCGTTTTTTTCCCTCGTCATTTCGACGTACGGGTTAGAACCCAGGCACTTTTCGCACAGTGCTGGGCTCAGCTGTTCATTGTAGGGATCTGAAGACATATTAGGTCTTGAATAACGGTTACTGTGACCAAGGCCACCAAATGAAAGCAGCATTACAATAGTGTACAAGCATTTAGTATAAAAGGCGTTTGGATGAAAAAAATTATGTGGCGGTGATGTTTCACCGCCACACAAGCCACAAGTGCATTGGTCACCAGAGTCTCCAGTAGTAGCACGTCAGCTGGTCAACGGGACGATGGTCTCTAGAAACGTCAGAGTTAAAAAGCTCTGTCAAAGTATTGTTTTCCACATGGGGATTCAGACGAAGAAATTCGTTGCTTGGTCTCATCAGAGTAACTAGAGAACACATCAGCGTCGTGGCAAGCGGCCAAGCTCTACTGAGCGCTGGGGGCTTGTGCGGTGCAGAGTATGCTTTTTGTGGTTTCCCATACAAGGTAGATAATAGTAGGTGTGGCTATACTAATAGACGACCTTGTAATGGGATTTTACGAAAACCGACCTTGGAAAAGTCACCATGCAGTCATGCAATCTAGCTACCATAGACAGATGAATGGTTGTTAGTTGAGAGTATAAAAGACAGCCGTTGGTGAAAAATTCTTGCACGCTACAATTCGCTTTCTTGAGTTACCCGGAAACAAGAGCGTGGTACCCTCAAATGGTTACCCGCCTCCAAAACCAGTTAGTTGCCCGCACCGCGCACCGGTGCTTGCGCGATAGTCGGCTTACCCGCTCGTAGTGGCGGAGTGGGTGGCTTGCTGTTCACCGCCACACACCCCTTATTTTCCGGGAACGCCCCGCGCGGGACATGCAGGGTGGATTTTCACCGGGGTGGGGGTGGCTGCCCCGCGGTCTGCCGCCCCCCACACAAAGCTGCCAAATGTGGCACCCCGTTCAGGAGTTGCTGTGGAGCAGAAAATTGACGTAGTGATGGAAAGAATAGAGGGAGGATCAACGGAGAGACGAGATTGAGAGTTTGTGAAAGGAAAGCGCGTTTGTGGCTATAGGAAAGCGGCTCGAAAGTAGTGGCTGGAACGCAGTGGCTGGGAAGTTTGGTCGGAAAGAACGAACTGCTCGAGAGGAGCCAGTAAACGAGCGAGCCGCTAGAAGTGAGTCACTAAGAGTGAGTCACACCAAAGAGCGAGTCTCCGAAGAGCGAAAGTGCGCGCCCAAATAACCAGCAAAGCACTGAATTCATCAATCATACAAACTGTCTGCATCACATCTTGCCATGGACGACCCTGACGCCAAGTCCAGAACCATCAAGGCCCCAGGATCCAACACTACGAGGGTGTCGGTGGCGTGCGACCGCTGCCGAAAGAAGAAGATCCGCTGTTTTTACGATGACGATGACGCCGACACCGAATCAGACGACCACCGCCAGTGTGCAAACTGCAAGACCGTTGGCCTGGCATGTATTTTCACAGACAAGCTGGCCCGTAAGGCGTTTCCTCGTGGCTACACAGAGTCGCTCGAAGAGCGGGTCAGAGAACTCGAGTCCAAGAACAAAAAGCTTCAGAAGCTGCTCAATATCAAAAACGATGCCTCAGAGCTTTTGAACTTGGAAGAACAGCCTGAGCAGGCCAGTTTGCTACTTAACGACGAGAACCTCAGCTTACTCAACAACCAGAAGCAGGCCAAGTCACTTGACCAGCATCTCCACGACGAAACGTGCAACTGCGGTAATTACCCACATTCGGTCCATAACCGACCCGTCTCTATTGCAGGTTCTGTAGATATAGACAAATGTGATCTTAGCGATGATGATACCTCGCTGTACTCTGCTTCTGCCGCAGAACCGTCTCATTATACTACCAATGTTGACGACCTAAGAAACAGATATGGCTACAACTCTTTTGAACAGGCAAATGCGCCAGGAGCAGCAGCAGCTATCTCACTTCAGAACAAGCTGAGGACCAAAAACTTTCTCAATCTGACAAGCCTTATTGCAGCTGCGATACCGAGATCCACGGAGGAAACACTATTCATACCAGCCCTGCTCGCCAGGATTGTCAGCGTTCACGGCTTCAACTCCAAGGCACCATACCTGACCGCTCGTTCAATTGCTCTGCTTAAGGAGGCTTATAATGAGCAAAATAGATACACCCAGTTTCCTGCTTTGTTCAAGTCCGTAGACTTCACTAACATCTCCCAGCAGGAGTCGATCCATTTCTTCCAGAACCTTAATCTTCCCAATCACGTGAACCTCGACCTTTGCATAACAATCTTCTTTGACGCCTGGAATACAACAACTCCTGTTCTTAACAAAGATGTTTTCATGAGTAACTACAACAGGTTCAATAAGAGCCGTGAGGTCAATTTCCAAGACTGCTCAATGTACGGACTGGAGAAGTTTGGTGAGATGCTAGTCATTATGACTACACTGGTGATGCTCGGTCAAGAAAGAAATAATATTGACTCCAAAGACAAGGATAAGAACGTGAGCAATGCAGAAATTCTCCAGTTCTACGACCACCTCATCAAGCAGTTGATTCGGTCCAACATCAACTCCATTTGCAGTATATCCTCGCTCCAGCTTACGACCCTAGAGTTGTTGTATTGTCTTAATACAGCAGATCTCAACACAAGTTACGAATTGAGGGGAAAACTTATCACCCTAGCCCAGCAACTCAGACTACACAGATGTCCTTCGGCTGTTCTTGGGGCCAGTGGTTCAAATGTATCTCGGTTACAGCAAGGAGAACGGCGGATTCTTTTTTGGTGCATCTACACCTTGGACGCTTTCAGCGCGCTTATTCTGGGAGTTCCAAGACTGTTGAAAGACTACGAAATAGAATGCGCTTTGCCGTCTTCTTCGTCATCTGGGAAAGGAGGTGATGGCACTGACACCAATCTGATAACGTTTAATAACAGTCAGCTTTCTCTTGTTGGGAAAGTTAACGACATTGCATTGAGCATCATGCGATTTGCAAAAGTGCTTGGGTCTATTGTAGACACAATTTTCAAAAGAAGCAGCAGCAACAGCATGACAACTTTGAAAAGCACCAATGTTGATGAGTCAGCAGCACTCATCCTCGAAGACATGCTGGATACATGGAGACGTGAGCTACCACCGGGCCTGCGATGCGACATGGATACTAATGGATATTTCAAATCAAGTGATTTTGAAAAGCTCAATGTAAACCAGCTGACACTGTTGTACTTGTATTACCAAGCCAAGGCGGTAATATATATGCCTCTGATGGCATTGGAAACAAGAAACTCCAAAAATTCAGCTTCATACATAGCCATTCAACAGTCTACTACCGCATTACTTGTTATATCCAAGGTATTGAACACACCTAAATTTCATTTTTATTACTTGCCACTGGCAATGAATGGCTCTCGTCAGAAAGCGAGATTTGCACTGCTAGCCGCTAAAGGGGCTTTGGAGTATACAAGAGGAGGTGCCTTATTCCAAGAGAACAGAAGTCTGCTCAGTTCGGTGCTTACAGACTTGAAATTTGAAACGGAGATTGGATTGCTTGGTTGCTTGTCTGAGAATTGTGTCCACCATATAGAGAGCGCTGTCGAAGCAATTATTGCCCACCCGAAAACCAACACGCTTTCTGTTCCGGAGTCTCTGGACTCTTTGAAGAAGGAGAGTAAGAAAAAGACTGGTTCTCCTTTGAAAACTGTAACTTCGAAGATAGAAACGAAAGATGAAGTGCTTGGATCGCAACCATACAAAGTTCAGACTTTGCAAACCCAGATGCGACAACCGGTAGCCAATGCTACTGCTCCTGTTTCCTCTCAATCTGTCTCGCAATCTTTAGGCCAGCAACCAATGATGAATCACTTCAACTCTGCCACTTCCACTTCGCGCAATTACAATCTTGATAATGTTGGGACCTACACTTCAGATGATATTGACAAAATGTCAAAAGAAGTTGACTACTTGTTTAACGATAGTTCAAACTCTGAAAGTGCTAAACAGTCACAGGCGCCGCATGTTAAGTCGTTCTCGGATCTTTTGATGCTGAGCGACTTTGGTGTGGATGCATCGCTTGGTTTACCACTTCTTGATTTTGAATTTGAAGACAACGGTAACCCTAAGAAGCAGAAAACAGATGGTAGTAATTATGGCGAGACACAAGACCTTGGCTACCAAAAAGTTGTGAAACAAGAGGGAGAGGGAGCCGCTTTTGATATGGCTCATTACGTAGGTCACGAGAAGCGAGGCGATTACAACGAAGCGTTTGCGTGGAACTAGCATTTATTTATTAGATAATGTTCAATCAATCGTATTTAGAGTATTCTGGTTTCCAGTACTGTCTGAGAACCGGTTTGTAGCGAGCACCAATACTGGTGATTTTTTCCACCTCTTCTGAAGTGAGCTCAAAGTCGAAAACATGAAGAAGTTCGTCTAGTCTGGACTCTTTCGACGTTGTGGTCACTGGGACAATACCCTTTTCGTCAACCCATCTGAGAAGAATCTGGTTTTTAGTCTTCGAGTACTTTTCTGAAAGGGTAGTGAGAAAGTCGTCGAACTCCTTGCCAACACCTTTGGATAGATCAGCATGGTAAAGTGGGCCAAGAGGTGAGTAAGCTTCGATGAGAATGTTCTCACTCTTGGAAAACTCAACAATACCAGGAGTCTGGTTCTGTAGGAACGCATTATACTCGATCTGATGCACCTCTGGCTTGTACTTTGCTACACCTAAAATTACCTTTAGGTCTGCGACCGCAAAGTTGGATACACCAATATGCTTAACGAGACCCTCCTCTTTGGCTTGTTCCATGAATTTCCAAGCTTCTGCCAGGGAGAAACCGTGGGATTCGGTCTTGATGAAAGGAGCATGGATCAAAAATAGGTCCACGTACGGTACACCGAGGGTGGACACTACTCTTTTAGCTCTTTCATAAGGGTTGGCGTCTTTAGAGTGACCTGTGTATGTAGAGTCACCAGCAAAATACTTGTCAGTGACCCAGAATTGGTCTTTCTTGAGGCCCGATTTCTTGATGGCCTCTGCCACTTCAAGGTCTGTGTTGTACACCTCTGCGGAGTCAATGTGCACCACTCCTTTCTGCAGCGCCTTGGTAAGCATAGCTACCAGTTTCTCATCAATTGTATCGTTTCCATACTTGTAGTAGTAGGTTCCCGTTCCAAAGGCAAGTCTAGGGACACCCAGCGAGTTAACAGGAATCGACATTGTGGGGATAAATCAAGGCAGTGCAAAAGACTGTAAGATAAATGTACTCAATCTCGTGCTGGAACCAAAGTGGCGACTTGTGTTTTCTGGTATTTCAGCAAACAGTACTAACTTTCCAGGGCAATTGAGTTGTTTTGTACTAATTAACCTCATTGGCGGTGAGCATGGGCTTTATAGGGCTTGTTGCGTGGCTTTTTTAGGAGAGCGTGCTGACAAATATTTGTGGCTGACATTTGTGGCTGGGAAGAGTGGCTGACACAGTGGCTGACACAGTGGCGTGTGCGAGTGGCGTGGTCGAGTGGCGTGTGGAAGTGGCGTGTGGAAGTGGCGTGGTCGAAAGAGAAAAAAACACACCGCCACAACGTGTTGCGCGACCTGCTGATTCTGCGCACCCCCTACTATAAACACATCCGTACACCGGAAACTGCCGACGTCTCCCCACCCGGGAAGCAGTCACCTACCGGGTGGCACAGGCGGGGAGACGGCCCGGGTCACAGGCGGCCACCGGGGTTGAAGCTCCGGGCGGAAGCGGTGTGAAGGTGCGACTACCTCGTGATGCTGCATCAAACGATTTGAGCAGGTTGCTGCCAAATAATTAATATATAAAGAGGGCAAAGACGCCACACGGAAAGAAGCATTGAGAGACAGCAGTACAAGACAATTGCAATTGCAGCAGAAGAAACAGAAAATCAGGAACAGGAACCTGGTATTTAGTGTTTGAAAAACTAAAATTGCAGCATCTCGGCGTCTTATAAGACTCAGACTTAGACTCTAGCACCATCATGACTATCAATATCGGTATCAATGGATTCGGAAGAATCGGTAGAATTGTGATGAGAATTGCTCTCGCAAGAGGCGACATTAACGTGGTTGCAGTCAATGATCCTTTCATTGGCCCAGACTACGCTGCGTACATGTTCAAGTACGACTCTACACATGGAAAGTATTCAGGTGACGTGTCCTCTGACGGTACCAACCTTGTGATTGACGGCAAGAAGATCGAGGTGTTCCAGGAGAGAGACCCATCCAACATCCCATGGGGCAAGGCCGGTGTGGACATTGTTGTCGAGTCGACAGGTGTTTTCACCACCATGGAGGGTGCCCAGAAGCACATTGATGCTGGTGCCAAGAAGGTGGTGATCACTGCTCCTTCCAAGGATGCTCCAATGTTTGTAGTTGGTGTCAACCACGAGGAGTACACCAAGGACCTCAAAATTGTCTCCAATGCCTCTTGTACCACCAACTGTCTTGCTCCTCTTGCCAAGGTTGTCAACGATGTGTTTGGTATCGAGTCTGGTTTGATGACCACTGTCCACTCGATCACAGCTACCCAGAAGACTGTCGATGGTCCTTCCCACAAGGACTGGAGAGGTGGTAGAACTGCTTCAGGAAATATCATTCCTTCGTCTACTGGTGCCGCCAAGGCCGTCGGTAAGGTTTTGCCTGCATTGGCAGGTAAGCTCACTGGTATGTCTCTCAGAGTGCCAACCACCGATGTGTCTGTTGTTGATTTGACTGTCAACCTAAAGACCCCAACTACCTACGAGGAGATCTGTGCTGCCATGAAGAAGGCTTCGGAGGGCTCTCTCAAGGGCATTCTCGGCTACACTGAGGACGCCGTTGTGTCTACAGACTTTTTGACTGACAGCAGATCGTCTATCTTTGACGCCAAGGCCGGTATCTTGTTGACCCCAACCTTTGTCAAGCTCATCTCGTGGTACGACAATGAATATGGTTACTCTACTAGAGTTGTTGACTTGCTTGAGTATGTTGCCAAGGTTTCTGCTTGAACTTTGGTTGTTGGCTTGATTATTCGTTTTTTGTGTCAATCTGATATTACTATGTCAAGTATATAGGCCAATGATAGCTCTGGTAATCTTTATCGACATCAAGAGACGACGTAGTTATCCAGTGATCTCCGGAGCCAACTCCGATGAGGGAGCCGCTGCGCTAAAATTAGCTCTGAGGTGCGAGGGTGGAAGAGGTTTTTTGCTGAGATAAGCAAATGACATAATCACAGAAGTTGAATAACCGTTCGATAACATTGGTGTAGATCATTACGTAATAGAAACAGTATAATCCTTACACAGGGTCCAGCAATGAGATTACATAATATAGCTGAGGTAAGCTGAAGGAGATTTGTCTGGCAAGCCGGAAAAAAAAGGACAAGAGAGTCCGGTGTGATGTCAGTGCAAGGCTAATCTCAAACAGGTGGTGTTTGTGTCACAATAGAGGAGTGGTGCGGCAGAGCGCGGGTTTTGTTTTGGATCAGTTGACGTAGAGTAGTTGATTCAGACGGGCGTGGTATGTATTGGTGGGATGGTGGTCAGCGGGATGGTGGTCAGCGGGATGGTGGTTTGTGACAGGGGGGGATCGGCGGGCGTGCAAGGATGTGTGGAGAATTGGTGAAGAAAGAAAGGTTGGTTAAGGTTTACGAAGGAAAAGACAAAGCCGTGTGCGAGGCGGGCTGCGGCAGAAGAGTAAGAGGGGGGGGGAGGTAGTGCACTAAAAGAGTATAGCGGTAGCAGCGTAAGGCTCCAGCAGCGGGTTTCAGATCCTTTTAGGCCGGCGTTCCTCGCCCGGTTCCTCGCCCGGTTCCGAAACGTCTTGCCGTTTCAGTTTCCGGCCCAACAGCACCTCACAACACCTCACAACACCTCACAACAGTGTGCCTGGAAACAACAATGCTGTGGAGAACTTTTTTGTGCTTCTTGTATGGCGGCACGGGGCTTGAGACACATGCAGCGGGGCTACAGGCACAATGCACCGCACAGCCTTAGTGCCATAAATAGAACCCGGGCGCCACAGGCATTGGCTGGCGGCCGCTGAATAAGCAGGCACGCAGCATCGTGAGACGCCAGCGAGACGCCAGCGAAACGCCAGCGAAACGCCTGGCGGGCCAACAGATTGGTAGGCCCACAGGCTGGCCGGGACTTGGCTCTGTGCGGCGGTTAGATCGAATCGAGATCGAGTGCTGTATGGGGATCGGCGGTGCAGTTTTTGGGGGGAGTGCTTGCATGTGTGGGCTGGGACAGGCGGTTGGGAGGGGGGCAGGCAGGGGGGCAGGCAGGGGAATGCCGTGGTTGCGGTGGTTGCGGTGGTGGCGATGGTTGCGGTGGTTGCGGCGGGAAACGGAGCGACGCCGTTTCAGGGTTTGGCCCAACAAACGGTCGCCCGTGTCCAGAATGCCATGTCCACGTCGAGGTGCAACGTCTGGTGGGCTGACACGCTCCCTGCTTGCTCCCCGCCCGTCACCCTCTTCCGTCATCATCTCCCCCGTGTCGCCCGTTCGGCTTCCACCCACTTCCTGCTGACAACAGTACCCGCCACGTAGAGATTGGGCGGCGCACGCCCGAAGTTTTCTCGAGCCCTTTATATAGAGGGAGTAGGGATTTGTGTTGCTCGAGACTACTGCAACCACAAAGAGGGCTGTTTCGTGCTGCTAGCATATTACGGTGGCGCTGGAGTGGGCGTTTATGGTCCTAGGTGGCGTATTTTAACGCTTATATGCCCTTGGAGCCCTCAGGACGCGCCAGAATCTCACAGAACCCCACCAAGGACCTGTTATCACACAAAGAACAGCCCTCGACTCATCCCACACACCCTGTTTGGACGCTTTTCTAGTCTGTTTGACTTGCTTGCTCCATCCTGTTATTCCACCACTTTGAAACCGTATCACATTCGTTATTTAGTGCAAATCGACCCTTCCGTTGCTACTTTGCCTCACATCTACCTGCTACTGCAACCACTTCACTATGGATCTACACGGCCAGGGAAGACAAGAGTCGCGCTCTCGCGCATCCACATCGCTGCCATACTACCCGACTCCTCAGCTAGTCACTGTCCCTGTTTCCTTCCAACACCAGAGCTTGCCCTTGTCCCCGATGCCTGCCTACGACATGTCTTATGCCAAGACTATGCTACCCAGACAGCTGCTCGTTAGCTCGCCGCTCGCTGCATCTCCAACCGTACCGTCATCCAGCGGTTCAACGCACCAGTCCCAGGCGCAAGATCGCATACCTTCTCGGGCCGTACTGTACAGCGCAGGCCCAGAAGAGTCTCAGTTTCTGATTAACGACTTCCCTTCACAGAGAAATCGACCTGGCAGAATGCTCAAACGCAGACAGTCGCAAGCAACAGTGAAACCGACAACAGAAAGCCCAGCCAGCAGTGCCAGTGCGAGTGCCACCAAACTCGACGATCCCAGCACCGTGTCCTACGAGGGCACTGAACTATTCTCTACAAGATCTTTGAAATTTCTCAATCTGGCCCCCAATATTGCCCTTCGAGATTTGCTCGATGTCATTGAGTTTGGCCCCGTTGAAAATTGCACCTTCGAGCTCTCGGAGACGGTCCCAACTCAGTCGAGGAGTATCATTTTGTCATTTGTAGAAATATCTACCGCAAAGCAATGTTTCTATCACTTGACACACATTCTTGATGACTTGAGACATGTGTTGGAGTCCCCAGAATTGCAATTACAGCCAGCCAAGTCACAACCGCTCTTACCTGTTGTGCAGTATGCTATTGAGAATGATGGTGCTACAAGATCTGTTTGCATAAGCAATATCCAGCCTGGTGTACCCGCAAAATTAATTCAACAAGAACTTGAGCAAATGGGATCCATCGAATTAGTCAAGTACAGTCCAAACAAAAATGCTGCGTTTGTTCATTTTACTTCCGTTGCTGCAGCTATCAAATGCGTAGAGCAGCTGCCTTTGAGTGATTCTATACTGTCAACCTGTAAAGTTTTTTACAGCAAAGATATCTCAAATGCACAACCGTCCATGGAAAAACTGGATTTTGATTATTATGAATCTAATGGCAACGCAGATCGCCATCGTCATTTTGACTATTACTCAACGCCCTCAACCTCGGTATCATCTCCTCATAATACTAATGCCTCAGTATCGAAGTCATACTCAAATAATGCTTCAGAGACCACAAAAGTATCTTCTCATCCTACTACAATGTTTTTTCAACAGCCACAGTTTGTCCCACAATACACTAATGAACCGTGTGAGCCTTACGGTTATTTATATACTCAAGGACACATGAACCAAATGCTAGGCCCCAACACTCCAATGGTTAATGCTTCAGAGTTTATTGAACCTCTTTATTCTTACAGCGGGATGTTTCAGAACAATAGCACGCACTACCATAGTGGACTGGGCAATCGAACAGTATATTTAGGCAATATCCACCCTGAAGCTTCAGCAGAGGATATCTGTAACGTTATTCGAGGCGGGAGATTGGAGTCAATCAAACTAATTTCAGATAAACGCATTTGCTTTCTAAACTTTCTTGAACCAAGTGACGCAGCACATTTCTATGCCAATGGTACCAGGGATAAGGTAGTTATTCGCGGAAGAAGAGTCAAAGTTGGTTGGGGTAATCACTCCGGACCGCTCAGCAATAAAATTAGGGAAGCTGTCGAAAATCTTGGGGCTTCTCGAAATTTATATATTGGAGTCGAGAGTTCTTCAATGTCACCAAGTAACGGTGAGGAACAAGAAAATGATCCAAATGATAATATCAAGCATAGTCCCTTTCAAGGAGAGACAATACCAGATGCTGACATTTTGAGAAGTGACCTGTCGGTCTTCGGCGAGATTGAACAGATTAACTTTTTCAAGGATGGCCAATGTGCATTTGTGAACTTTCTTGACATTGCGTCTTGTATCACTGCTGTTTCTGAGTTCAATGGCGGAAATTCAGACACCATACATAGCTCATTCGAGAACAGATATACAAAGTTCAAGATCTCATTTGGGAAGGACAGATGTGGCAATCCTCCGAAGGCTAAGAAGAAGAAAAAGAGACGGAGTAGAAGAAAAAGTATGAACACTCACACCGACCAGCCTGATGAAGAAGCAATTTCTGCCCAGGATGCATTAAAGAATGCCAATTTGTTCAAAAGCATTGGTATTTCTTCCAAACTTCTGGATGAAAGACAAAGGGAGTTGGTGGACTCTCAAGAGGATCAAAAGGAGGAGAATGATGTCGGAAGTGGAAATAAACGTGTCAGTAAAGATCGTGATCATGGAAATGAAGATGGTGATTGTTTCGATGACGATGAAGACGATGAAGACGATGAAGATGTTGAGATAATAACTAGCAGAGTTGATAGTCTTGAGCTCGCTTCTGATTCCGTTGAAGATACTTCTTCAAAGTCATCTGATCTTCATCAGTCATTCGTTAATTCATCTCATACAACATCATCCGGAAGATATGTTCACAGTGATGATGAATCTCTTTATGCTTCAGTTTACCAGACTGCTCATTATACGCAAAATTCAACACCTCGTAAGGTTCCTCACCACTACAAATCAACAAAGTTCAGAAAATTTCAGCGCGAACCTAATATGTCTCATCAATTTTTACCACCCTCTCACTCTCAACACCTAATGTATTATAGTCCTGCTCCTGCTATGTCTCCTATGCTTTCTCGGGCTCAGACAAGATATCCAGGGAGCCCAACTGTCTACTATGTGGCACAAGCGCCTCAAGGTGATTATTTCAACGCCCCTTTATATTCTAAAGACCCTTGCTACATGTACTGCGGGCCAGATAATGAGCTGCTCATGGATAAGGGAGACACAATGGAAGGCAGCAGCATCACTAACACGACGGATAACTACTTTTCTGACCAAGAGGAGAGATATTGAACATTAACTATGAATAGAATCTTTTATAGGTCTGTTCGATTCTGTAACATTTATATCGATTATCAGTATGTGATTTCGAAGTAAAATAGCTATGCAGTAGTTAAGCTACGACATCAAAAATGCGTTGACCGAGTTCAAAGTACTTCTACTAGGGTTTGCTGTTTTGTTCAAAGCAATGATCTCTATTAAATGTTTCTTGATTAGCGTTTTGTCAACCCATGTTTTGGTGGGCCTGCTCTTATTCTCAGGTAGTAGTCCTTTTGAAAGGGGGTAATGATAACAACTGCAAATCAAACACAGCAGAACTCCAACAGATATATCTGTGCCTGTTTCACACAGCAAAAGAACAGATTTTCCGGAGTATAGACAGGATGATAAATACGGAATAAGTGTAGTCAGATGAGATCTCAGAGCTTTGCTGGACTTTTTCGATCCTGATGATAGAGGACAGTGTAGGACAGTAGGGAAAGAAGTTGAAGAATCTAATTCTTGCATCTGATTGATGGATTCTTTGAATAACACGATAACATCATAAGCAGATGAATTATTGACTGATTGAGGAGAGTGGCATAGTTTAGCAGTAGCCAGCTGCGGTGTAACTTCAATTAAGTTCTCGTAGATCAATTCTGAATGCTGTGCTAAAGGTTTTGACTTTAGATTATCAATGTACCCCAATAAATCATCTTCAGAATTGTGGATATCTCGGAAAAAAGACACATTGCTCCACAGCATAGCTGGAGTTAACCCGTCGGACCACAGTTCATGGTCATCAGCAGCACCCTGAACATAGTCAACTCCATTTCCGATTTCTTTGCGAAACTGAGAGCTTGCAGTTACAAGGTATATAGGGATGAACGATAGTTCATAGCAATCTGGACTTTCAAATGGAAGCTTAGATTCAGGCGTGATCCAGATTGATCGGAGAGGTTTGGAGAGGAGGGAGCAAAGACTACCGGACGATATGACATCCATTTCTTTTGCTCTTTCAATCATATATGGCAACCTTTGCTCTATGCGGTCCCTTTCTGAAGGAGAAACTGTTGTCTGAGGTAATTGAATTTCACCTTTAGGATCGTTAGAGCGTATAGCATTGAGTACCGCGCACCATATTGGGATAGTCTTGCTCAAGGAATCGGGGATTTTTTTACCCCTAGTTGTGGAGTCCACAATAATGATGCCATTATGCTTCGAGATCAGTGCAAGGAGATGCAGATTCAGTCTTCGGAGACTGAAATCCCAATTATTGATATGACCATCTGTTGACTTGAAGTAGCAGGTTTCAGAATAATGCAAAGGGTTGACATACCATTCTCCACATCTCAAATTCGGAACTAGAGGTAACTTATAAGTTTCTGATACTGTTTCCACAAATGCACTATCCAGAAGTATGGACTGAATTCTGTTTTTGATAGATTTACTCTCGAGCTTGAGCTGCTTCGTGAGAGAATGGAGGTCTTTCAGCAACTCTGGATCCATATTTCAGCCCCCCAGAGAAATCAACTCTCAAGCCTATGGTTCAACGTGGCTGATATGGCTTTCAACCAGTATACTCTGTTAAACTTGACCTCGTTTTGTTCTCCACCATGTTTCTCCAGATTTCGAAAAGAATTTCAAAATTTTTGATAACTGACAGTAATTAAAGAACACTCTCCTTATCAAAGCTATCATCTCAGCGAGGATGTCACTGATTAAATATATCAAGGGAGATCTATTTGAACTTACGACTCAGAAAAGAAAAGAACCTATTTTGCTGGCACATGCCTGCAACTGTATGGGCGTTTGGGGAGGTGGTATAGCAGCTGCTTTCAAAAGTCAGTTTCCGTCTACCTATAGATTGTACTCCGATCACTGCTTGAAACAGTGTTCTGACCCATCTACACTGCTTGGAAGCGCACTTCTTTTACCGGTCAAAAGTACAGATCGAGGATTTGTAAAGGGAATAGGTGAAAATATAGTCGTGGTGTGTTTATTTACAAGCGTTATAGGAAGCGAGACACCGTCAGAAATAGCAAGATTCACGCGTTTGGCTATGATCGATCTCAAGAGGCAACTCAATGACCCTTCAGGTATTCCTGATAGTAATGTCAGAACGATTCTGACAAACAAGAGAAACGTTACTGTTAACATGCCCAAAATCAACGCAGGTATCTTCGGTGTACCCTGGAAATTAACAGAGAAAGAGCTACAGGAAGCTGGTATCCCATGTACAGTCTATGAGCTGTGATATTTCTACTTGAGATATCTTTCAATGAAGGTTTCACTGGCTGCATATGAAAAGCCGTCAAAGCAATCTTCATATGTCTCGCTGTTTCTTTCAATCTGAATTGGGGCCACGTTGCTTAGTCTCATGCTGGTGAACGTTGAATCGAAGTTTTCTGCTTTCTCAAGATCTGTGATGACGGGCTTGATAGGCGGCTTCAACCTCCTGGAGCTCAGATCTTCCCAGGTAAAATACCTAAACACCCTGTGGTTTGCAAACAAGCCCCATTGAGAATCAACATCCAGTCTCCTTGCAGCGTTTTTGTTAAGCAATTTATTGAGTAGATCTTTTGAGTCCTGTGTTAAATGGGATGGATACTTGACCTTCTGTTTTAGTATTTTATCTGAAATTGCCTTGTGGTTGTTTCCTGTGAAAGGCGGCGATCCTGTAAGTAAATCAAACATGACACAACCTAATGACCACCAATCGGTCTTAACACCATAATCGTCTCCGCGTAAAACCTCAGGAGAGCAGTATTCGGGCGTTCCTATTATCGACTTACACCAATTTTCATTATCATTATCATTTGATGCAACAGACTGCTTCGCTAATCCGAAATCTGTAAGAACTAAGTAGCCTTCTTGGTCCAGGAGACAGTTTTCAGGTTTCAAATCTCTGTAAACAACTCCCAGGCTGTGAAGGTAACGCAGCGCAAGAGCCATTTGAGCAACGTAGAAAGCCGTACTCTTTTCGTCTAAAAATCTCTGCTTTGAAAGATACAAAAATAGCTCTCCTCCAGGGATATATTCCAGCATCAGATACAATTTATTCTGATCATGTAATGCATAAAAGAGCTTCACTATATTAGGGTGATTGGATATCTTTGAGAGTACAGTTCTTTCAGAAAACGTCCTTTCAATTCTATTAGCGTTCACAAGGATGGAGGCCTTTCGCAGCTCCTTCTGAGCAAAAAGCTTGCCTGTTTTAGCGTTTTTCACAAGAACAACTTTGCCGTAAGCTCCTTGTCCAAGCACCTTCAGAGGCACAAAATCTGACAATTCTACCTTAGGCGAGCTGACTTCATCATCGATTATTGTAAGCTCATTATTCTTTCCTATGTTCAATTTCAGTGTATCTGCTCCTTCTTCCATGGATTGAATACTACCTACCGACATCCGTCGAAGGAAGCTCGATCGGCGTCGAGAACCATGCTGCTTACTCTGCCTCTGTTCTTCGACATCCATCTGTTTATTCTGTAAGATATCCACTTCGGTAGGCTCAATCGACGTCTCATCAATATGAAGGTTAGGAAGCTCAAGAATCAGACTCTCGGGTGATCCATATTTTCCCATTGTAGGTAGACACTTGTTTCATCTATCGCAAAAATGTATCAATACTCAAACGACACAAAGCTAAGATGTTCTATGCCGTTTTCGAGCTTTAAAAAACAACGTTCTCAGTAAAAGCAATTGTGACGGACCAAATTGCTCCTTGTGGCTTTTTTGGAGAACTTCTTCAGACTCAATATGCGAGAGAGGCCAATTTTATATATCACATCACCATACTCAAAAGTTCAAGTTAACGTACAAAATTTTTCATGATAAGGAATTTATCAACTTTCTAGGAAGTTGATGAGCTTAGCTTTCTGGGAAGCGTTAGATTCTTCAAGAAGCGTCTGGATTTTGTAAATTTCTGACTTGATAGCTGAATCTTGAGGATTAAGCACCAACGAGTTTTTGTATGCTTCAAGAGCGCTATCATACTGCTTGAGACCAGCATACGCCATACCAAGCCTAAAAAATAACTTACCTGTTTGAAGACCGGTAAGCTCAACAGAGTCAGGAAGTTCCATCAAGTACCCACAGTAATCAATGGTAGCCTTGTAGTCTTTGAGATGCAAACAGACAAGAGAGAGATTGAGAAATAATGCTTTTTTCAGTTCCAGGAACTTGTGATAGTAATTTGCGTCGGAATCCTTGTCAGGCATCAGCTCATTGCAGTATCTCAGTGCCTTTCTATACTTGAGAAATGCCTCTCGAAGCCTTTTTTGTTTTAATAACAGTGTACCAGACTCTTTTATTATTGAGCTGATCTTATATGTCTGCTCTGAGCTTTCAAGGTCGACTTCCTCGTTGTCGTCCGGGAACTCCTCAAAGTGATCACCTCCGATTTTATCATAACAAGCATTCAAAACGGGCAGTTCATCTCCATTGCGCCACTCACCACAGTCCTCGATGACAATCGGCCGAATAGGTACCCAAACTCTAGAACTGGTAGTTTTGTTGCTCAAGACTTCAACCTTCTCGATCTCTCTCACTACTGACTTGCCGTAAACAACTCTTCCAAAAACAGTGTTTTTTCCACTCAGATGAGTACATGGTCCCACACTGATGAAAAACTCCCCTGATTCTGATCTGGTATTAGCCATACCCACCATGAAAGCTTTATCTATTGGAACTAGATTCTCATCTGCCCCTATAGATAGTTTGGTGGTATCGTTATTTGCCACATCACCACCCTGTAGCACAAAGTTCTTGATCACACGATTGAAAGAGGATGATTTATATCTCTTGGATTTGCATAGATCGTGAAAGCGTTGACACGATTCTGGAGCTACCTCTCTCAAAAGTTCAATCACTATTCTGCCCACAGCTTTTCCATCGATTTCAATGTCCAAATACACAAAAGAATCCTCCATAATGTTTAAATAATTCTTCAAGTCCAAAGTCTCTTTGATGTCTTATACTGTCTCACTATAATCTCCTCGATGCTGTCTATTATCTGCTTTATCCTACCTTGATCCTTATCGATTAAACAAAATTTTTCAACATAAATATGAAAATTTACCCATCTTATTAGCAATTGACGGTGTTGTAACTGAGAAAGGACGATGTCAAAGTTGATTTGTTTAAATGATCGAGGATAGACTAAGAACTGAACTATTTTATGAAAATGGAGAATCGATTATGCTCGGTAGCTCGGTTGAGCCAACGACTACGAACAAAGATGATTAGGCATCTTTCGTCCGGCCATTCTAATACTGAAGCACATCAAACATCTGTTGACAGAGCGCTAACGGACTGCGTCGACAAAGTAAAGAAGTATGATGCATCATCGTTTCTGCTTTCACGTTTTTACCCTCCAGAGGCCAGAGCTGCTTATATTGCCGTTAAAACATTGAACATTGAGCTGAGCAAGCTGTCCCAAGGTGGTGGATCCACTTCTAAGAGCCCATCTCAGCTAGCTAATTTAAAATTCCAGTTCTGGAACGAACAACTCGACAAATGTGAACAGGCTGGAGCAATTGGGACACATACTACTGTTAGATCTATGGGCGAGCCAGTGTCAACTCTGCTGATAAACTCTCTAGACAGAGGATTGTACATCAACTTTAAAATGCTTAGACAGATGGTGGCAAGCCACCAGTTATTTTTCAACAATGAAAGAATGAAAGGGTTTGCAACTGTGGATTCAATCTGCTCTTTTGGAGAGGGAACGCACTCTCAAATCAATTATTTCACCCAGTCGTTACTTCTTTCACCCAGTCTCGAGTCATTGTCAGGCTTTTCCTCAAGACTTCTGGAAATGGCTGACGCCACGGATCTAAGAGCCAATCTGTCTGATATCGCAGCTCACCTTGGACAGGCTACTGCTATTGCGTCGTTCATAACTGGCCTTAAATATTACGCATCTTCTCGAGACCAAGTTATGTTGCCAATGGATGTTTTATTAAAACACAAGGTTTCTCAGGAGAGTTTGTTGCGCCTATTACAAGGACTTGAAGATGACCCTGGGCTACGAGAAGCACTTAAAAATACAGTGTTTGATGTTGCAACGGTCGCTAATGACCATCTTCTCACTGCGCGATCAAAACTGAATAAGGTGAAAAACGACATTCAGGAGCTTGGTAAGGCATCAGACGATACTGAGCTACACCAGTGGTATAGAAAGCTGCGACGGGGAATTCCTGACTGTCTATTTCTTCCTTTCTTGAATGGAGTTCCTACCGTATGCTACTTGGAGAGACTGGAAAAATGTGATTTTGATGTTCTTGACAGCCGCCTTGCAGTCAAAGAGTGGCGACTTGCTTGGAAGAGTTATAGAGGATATTCACTGAGACGTATATAACTTTTAGGCTACTTTAGTCCACCCTGTACATAGAGCGCTCAAACCAGCATATAATTCCCAAAACTTGAAACTTATCCATTGATTTTGACTGTCTCCGGGGCAAATGCATCCCGAAGAAAAGACAATTAGGAGATCACCATATATCTATATACATGAATAGTATCAGATAGTCAATTCGAGTCTTAATTCGTCTTCAATGGGCCCTCCATTGGGCTCCCCATTAAAAAAGCTATCAACTTGATAAGTGCTCATAACAAGCGATTTTTTTTTGCTAAATACGTGTTTTTGGCTTCTGTAAAGTGTTGAAGATACAACAGAAACGATTAAGGGTCAAAAGTAAAGATCACAAAGGATTACTAGACACCGTTAAGCACCTAAGTGCCCAAATAGGTGGATTGAGTGAGTCTGGATCGAAAAGGGCGCACGAAAAGGCGCATTGGGGTTAGATTTGGATCACAGGTTGTTGGTGTTTTGTTGAATCATTGTCTAGAAGACTAGAATAGCATTTGCCCACACCATGACTGACTTGTCAACCGTTGATCCGCTATCATTTGTCATACAAGAATGTACGTTCATCACTTCAGCGATGAGAAAGTCCAACAAGGTGTCTGTGGGGGGACCGTTGTCGGTAATACTAGGTAATCAGTTTATTAGAGAAAGTTCGCCGTTTGTCGACGATGACACTGCGTTGCGCTTACCCACGTTTCTTAAGACAAAAACAAAATCCAAAGATGATGATCATTTTTTGAGTGGCTTTGTTGAGCTCAGATCAATACTAAGTGAGACGAAGTCGATTTCCGAAATAGAGATCCTCACACTTCTACAACCATTTCTACTATTAATCCGCTCTCCAACAACATCGGGTTATATAACAGGTATAACTGTCGAGGCTGTATTCAAGTTCATTAAATATGGAGTCATTAACAAGTCACAACCGGGAATTCGTCAGTGTTTGGGTCAAGTAGTCTCCGCGCTCTCGCATTGCAGATTTGAGGGATCGGATCAGACACAGGACGATATTCTTCTGATAAGGATTATACAATTGCTCCAACTGATTGTGTCATCACCTCTTGGAGATCTTCTTACTGACGATTCCATGTACGAAGCAGTCTCAACCTGCTTTTCTTTAGCAATCAACACCAGACGAAGAGAAATTCTCAGAAGTGCAGCAGAAACAACTCTGATTGCCATAACAGAAAAGATATTTTCCAAACTAATAACAATTGAAGTGAACTCGAAAGCTGATCACAATGTCAAGTCTCTAGAGGTCGAATTAACGGCAAATTCAGAGTCTGGAGGACTCCCAAGTGATACAATTGGTTGGACGGAAACACAAAAAATAGATTCAAATGAATCCGAAGATGAGCAACAGAAATTGAATATCGAACAACAGACGAATGGCCAAGACGGCACCCAAGCACATGACATCGAAAATTATGAAGTCAATAAAGGGGATGGAGAGCTGATCAATGCCCCCTCAGCTCCAACTACAAGCGACGACTATGTACCGTTCGGTATTCCATGTATGAAAGAGTACATGAATCATACAATCGAAATTTTAGCTCCTTCGAATCAGTTTCGCTTTACTGAAAGTTCCAGGGCTTTAGCCTTGAATATACTAAATTCTATAGTTGAGATTGCTGGAAGCGTGCTTCCAAGACACTCTTCACTATTTCAATTAATATCTGATAAGGCATGCCATCATCTTGTTCAATTGATACAATCCACCGATTCCCCTCACCTCATGACTCTTGCTATGAAACTGTTTTTGAATTTAACCTTCAACATGAGTACTTACCTGAAGATACAACTGGAGCTAATATTTACCACAATTTTTCATGCAGTAGTGGCTGATTTTTCTATGCTCGACGAAGATCTATCGAAGAATTGTGACCGCGTCTTTCGAATGTCTGAGCACGGCTCGTTTGAATCTCAACCGTTGGTTGAAAAAGACATTGAGCGATTAGCTAAAGAGCTGCAAAATGGACGACTACCTGCGATAAAAGAAATTTTGCTTGAATCTATTAGTGTTCTATGGATTCGTAGTCCTTTGCTTTTTAACACGCTTTTCAAAGCTTATGACTGTGACTTTGATCGATCTGATCTAGCTGAATCTCTACTAAAGTTTATTTGCAGACTATCTCTGTCCGATGTCTCACTTTTCACATCCAGCAATGTTCCTCTTATTTGCATGGAAGGTGTGCTGTCCTTTGTTGATGGGGTATATGAAAGGATAAAGACAGCCACAAAGATTGGCATTGACTTTCAATCTCTGAAACCAAACGCTCTTATTTTGCAGCAAATACAAAAGTCTGACTTTATTGAGTGCACCAAGAAATGGAATGATAATGCAGACGAGGGCTTAAAGCTCCTTCAAGAAAAAGGGTTTATCAAGGACTCGGATGATGTCGTTGAAGTTGCTAGATTCCTGTTTGAAAAGTCTGGCAGATTCGATAAAAAGAAGCTAGGAGAGCTGTTAGCTAAGCCCAAAAATTCTAAGCTACTGACCGAGTTCGTTAGCCTACTTGATTTCAAAAATCTCAGACCAGATGAGGCACTGAGAATGCTTTTGAACAGTTTTAGACTTCCAGGTGAAGCGCAACAAATTGACAGAATAGTTGAAGCCTTCAATGTGCGGTACATTGAATGCCAAGAAATTAACGAGCCAGATGAGGCCGATGATGAAGAAAAGGTTATGCCTGATTCGGACGCCCTATTTGTTTTGTCATTTTCCATTATTATGCTAAACACTGATTTGCATAATCCCAATGTCAAGAAACCTATGACTTTAGAGGATTACCAAAAAAATCTACGAGGATGTTACAAGGGAAAAGATTTTCCTTCATGGTATACAGAGAAAATATACTTTTCGATTCAAGAGAAGGAGATCATAATGCCTGAGGAACACCGAGGTACTTCTAAATGGTTTGAAACAATCTGGCAGTCGCTTCTTGCTGAACAATCAAGCAAATTGCTGAGTGAGGGGAATTCAGAACGTGCCGAAGATAAACTCGAAGATTTGTTGCAGTTCGATAAGCTTCTATTCACTAAAACTTGTCAACAGCTAATTAGCACTCTTGTGATCATGTTTGACGACACTACTCATGACAATATAATAACCAGAATGATGGCCACTGTTGAAAGATGTGCGGTAATAGCTTCTTATTATGGCCTTACTGAGGTGGTGGACGATATAATAGAGATAATATCCCATTTGACTACTTTAACAGGTATTAAACAGTCTGGGTTGGCTATGGAATCTAGAGAGGTGTTACCAATTATTGAACTACGACTCGAGAAGGAGAATGAAATCATAACAGTCAGTGACTTATCAGTTGTATATGGAAGAGATATCAGAGCACAAATTAGCATGGTTGTTCTCTTTAGAATTATTCGAAGATCCTATTGTAGAGTTTCAAAGTGTTGGGATTCTATTGTGAAGATAATACTGACATTATATGAAAACAATCTTCTTGATGTTGACCTATTCCCGGAGTTTCAAAAGAAAATAGGATTGGACTCCTTGCCTAGGCCCAAACCACAGTTTGAGCTCAGTCGTAATAAGGCGTTGAAAGATAATGGCTTGTTCAGTACATTCTCATTATATTTGAAGGGTTTGTCCGATGATACTCCAGAGCCCACTGATGAAGAGATTGAATGTACACTTTCAACGATTGAATGCGTTAAGTCCAGCAATATTGCATCGTTCTTCCGGGCAGTGAGTAAAACCTCTCCTGAAAATTTGAATGCCTTTGTCAGAATCCTTCTTAAGTTCTTACCGAAGAAGGATGAAGCCGATGAAAGGTACTACGTTGAGGAGACCCTCTTTATCATGGAAATATGCGTCTGTTACTTACTTTTGACAGGTGATAAGACCCTTGTTCTTCAAACATTGAAGGTATGTGATGAGGCCTTTGAACCTATTGAAAACTTTAAGATGAGCAGTATTGTTCGGATTAATGCATACAAGCTGTTACTTCTTCATAACGGTGACAACTCAAATGCTGAAGACCTACAGAATACAATCCAGAAGCTTTACAGTTTGTCTGATAAACATAAAGATTCTTTGGTGAAGAACGGTTCAGCCATATTGCACTCGCTTGAGATGCTTGTTCTAACGAAAGGCACTTGGTGCCAGTCTGTTCTTTCCCAGAACAGTCAATACTGGTCCTTGGTTAGAATATTTGCATCCACACCCAAAAACACCGAAACAGTATATCGTTTTGTCCAGTCTATTATTGAAGGATCTCCTGAGCTAATAACCTACTCCAACTATATGGATATCCTTGGTTTGTTGGACGAAATATCGGCAGTCGGTGCATATGGTGCTCAATGGGAACAGGAATATGACAAGCTCACCTCAAGCGGACACAAAGTTGAGAAGAACAAGAATCCTTTCCAGGAACTGGTATTAACGGCATCAAAGTCTATAACACTCACTATGGATCTGGCCAATATAATAAATACAGACAGGTTCAAAGATACTATTGATGAAGGTACAAGCAAGTCTTCGAGCTGGTACCCTCTTTTAGAGGCCATTGCACACCAATGCTATAACCCCTGCCGGGAGCTCAGATCTCATGCTTTGAAGACATTGACCAGCTTGTTAGCTTCCAAAAAGCTTCCTGTTGGTGAGTTATCTACGGAGCTTTTGTTGGAGGCTGGATGCATTAGATTGCTGGCTGAGCTTTTAAAACCTGATGTTGAAAATACGGATCCTAAAGGTATGAGCAAAACTCAGATTGATGTCTTGAATCTCACTTGCAAGACAATCTTGATATACCAATTTTCAGACCTAAACATGATTGTTGGTAAAGTTTTGGGCATTGTCACGAAGCTTTTAGCTAAAAACAGAGACAAGCAAAACTTCAAAGATGAAGTGCTTGAGATTTTAAAGAACTTAATCTTGGTTAAGCGAGATCAGCTCGACCTCGATGCCCTTGAGAAGCTGCATATTGACAAATCTTTGAAGCAGCTAATCAAAGACGTTTCTTCTGCTAAATAAGTCCAAGATCTTTTCTCCTTATTCCTTATAGATTGTATATTCTTTTGCTGAATCTTGATAATGGTTTCTAATAGGTGAACTGAAAAAAAAAGTTTATAACAAAAGGATTTTTTAACTATTGACAAGCCAACCGACGTAATGACATTACCGATCAGTGCTTAAATATCATTAGATAGAAGTCCGGAGTGATTAGTACACGCATGGACTTGAAAGTTGAGCCGTCTATTGGAAGGCGAGCGAATTTGAACGAGCGTAAAGATCACCCTGTGTTTGACTTTATTCTGTCATCTATCGATGATCCAGTGCTTGCAGATTCCGTTGCACAATTGAATTCATCCCGACCCAAAGATGACACAGCAAACTATTCCGGACTTCAGCAGCTGTCTCAGAAAAATACTCAAGTTGTGTCGGCCTCATCAGCAGGAATTCGAGCTGTCATTTATCAACTAACCTCGGTATACCTTCGAAATCCAGCCAAGCTGTTTAGACCCTCACGATTCGATTACTTGACAGTAGCTCGAGCACTCTTTCAAGGGGAGCTTGCATCCAAGCCTTGGAGTTACAGGACACACTCCGGTATCGCCCTTTTATACCAGTCTATCAAGAAAGAAGGATGGAACTTCATCCCTAGACAAGTTCTGCCTCCATTAATAGCCAATTCCTTTATTGGTGTGGTGCTTTATTCCACCTACCTCACATCATTACAATACTTCAACGGACACAACATGAAGTCACTTGATGATCCCAATCCGTTAGACACGTTTCGAGCCGGTTTTCTTGCCGGAGCTGCCTCTAGCGTAGCTGCCTCGCCTGTTGATGCGCTGTATGCTAGATCTAATTACTCCGAATTCGTCAACGGAAAGCACAAAAGTATGTGGGATTATGGCCTTTATAAGTTGAAGCAAATTGGACCTGTAGGGATTTTTGCGGGGTTTAGCTTGAACTTCATCAAAGAGAGTTTGGGATTTGCATTCTACTTCGCTGTTTTTGAGTACGTCAAAAATCAAGGATACCATCGAACACAGGATGTCATCAACTGGATGCATTATTGGAAAGCGCGGTTATTCGGAGTTGAAAGCAACGCAGGCGAGAAATCAGTGAAGGCTCTACAACTTACATTTGTGCTTTTCGCAGGAGCCAGTGCAGCCACCACATTACTCGCAATTCAGTATCCATTCAATCGACTCCAGAAAATCCATTTGGCAAAGTTAGAGGCTCTAGATATTTTTAATGAGGCCAACCATTTGGAGAGAAAGAGGTTTTTCAAATTGTATTACAACTCCTACATTGAGACCTTCCAAATAGTACTATCACGATACAAAAAATCTCATCTATCTTTACTAGGCTTCTTTTACAGAGGTTTTTTGAGAACCACCTTCACAAGTATTCCGGCGACATCTATAGGGCTTCTTGTTTTCGAAATCTCCCGACAAAAATTGAGCATAGACTTGGAAGAAGAATATGGAACAGTGCTGGAGTGATACCTACAGTATTATGAACATCTAGCGAGATAAGCGTCCCAAGCGGCCTTCCGATACCTTTCGCTTTCAACAACTGGATTTCTATCCTTGCCGAACAGACCACGACCAACAATGATAATATCTGTCCCTGTATTCATCACTTCGCTGACAGTTCTATACTGCTGGCCGAGTGCATCGCCTTTATCGTCAAGTCCCACGCCAGGGGTCATGATCAACCAATCATACCCTTCATCACGACCACCCATTTGGTTCTGGGCAATAAATCCAATTACAAATTCCTTATCAGTTTTCGCTATTTCAACAGTCTTGCTCGTATACTCGCCGTATGCGAGCGATCCTTGTGACGACAATTCAGCCAGCATCAACAATCCTCGAGGCTGATCGGTGGTCTCTGCAGCAGCCTCTTTCAAACCTGACACTATCTTCGGACCCGTTATACCGTGACAATTGGTGATATCTGCCCATTTGGCTATCTGATAAATACCACCCTTGTATTGAAGTTTGACTGTGTTGCCAATATCAGCAAACTTTCTGTCTTCGAAGATCATGAAATTGTGCTTTTTGGCTAGTTTAAGTAATGGGATCACTGTGTTATCATAGGAAAAATCCTCTATAATGTCAACATGCGTCTTGACAAGACAAATAGATGGTCCCACTTTCTCCAACAACTCAAGAATGTCTTTAGTTTTGGTCAGATCGACTGATGCACATAAGTTGGTCTGCTTCGACTCCATTAGATTCAAAAGTCTTTGGGCTACCGGCGACGGGTGGCTCTTTGCCCTTTCACCATATGACTTATTGGACATAATCTCAACACATTCGCTGTTTGTATTGTTCCCTCACCACTTGAGAACCTGTATATATACATCAAAATAGTCACTTGTAGCTTTCAAGCTTTAATCTATTGAGCATTAAATTGAAGTAGCTGAAAATTTATCGGCCGGGTAAAATAGAGATTGATGACATAAGCAAGGAACCAAAAATTTTTCAATAATTGAAAAGGCAAACAGAGCAGAAGAGAGCGATGATTGCCCGCAAAACGGCTTTGAGAGGCCATTAACCAGGTATTATAATATAGTTGAACGAGTCAGAACAACAAGATGGATCAATTAAACTACAAAGAGCAACAGGAGTTCCAAAAAATTGTGGAGCAGAAGCAGATGAATGACTTCATGAGACTCTATACCAATTTGGTTGACCGTTGCTTCAATGATTGTGTGAATGACTTCACTTCGAACAAACTGACCTCTAGAGAAGAGAGCTGTCTAAACAAGTGTGCCGAAAAATTCTTGAAGCACAGTGAGAGGGTAGGATCCAGATTCCAGGAGCAGAACCAAATATTGATGAACCAGATGAGGGGAAGCAAATAGGCGTTGTTGTGTATGTGCTCTTAATGTCATGTATTTAGCTAGTTATCGTACATATTGTGTTCACAGAAAACGTGTTTTACTTGAATATCGCTATCCGCTGGAAGACTCTTTGAACATGCTGACGAGGCTCTGTGCTTCCTCCATCATCTCGATGATCCACTTATACGTCTCCGTCTGATGTATATCGTTATACATTATGGCGTTGCTGAACATAAGCTGGAGCTGGAATTCAAGCTCATCAAAGGACTGTACTTCCCCGCTTCTGACCGCTTTTCCTAGGCTCTTCAGATCAATGGGATATCGGATCAACTTGTAATAATCTGGTTCCTCATTTTTATTCACCGGCTGTAAAAACATAGAGGCAAACCTATTGGACGATATCTGGTCCAGCAATTGGGTCGATAGCGCAAGAAATCTTTTGTTTGAACCAGACTGAGTTGCATCGGTGAGAGTGCGCTTCCTATCGAGAGTCTCAGCTTGTTCCCCATCGCTTGTTGATGTTGGTGTGGCTGGCTCAGGAGTAGGCGCTTCCAGCTCATGATCTTTCGGTACTGGTTTTTCATCGGATTTCTCAGCCTTCACGTTCTCAGTAAGAGGATTATCTTGGAGACCGACAGTGCGGGTGTCGACAACGGGAACTGCTCTGTCATTCGCAGCTTTATCCGGCATATCATCACTTTCCTCACTAGGAGCGCCCCGTCCCTTCTTGACCTCGGCATTGGACTCAGCGTTGACTTTGGGCTCGTCGCTGGCAAGAGGCGCATCAACCATTTCTTGGTCGTCATCAGACGACTCAGCCTCCTCTTTCTGCTGATTATCTTCTTCCGTTATCTCATTTTGAATATTTATAGATGATGAATTTACAACAGAATCCAACTTTGCGATAGTAGGCTGGTCCCCACTGACCTCTTCTTCTTTTTCCAGCACTTCAGCCTCTTGTCCTTGATTTTGGGTTTGGGGAACGCTATCTACAATGGTCTCGTTCTTCTGTTCAGCTTCTTCAGTATCTGGAAGTTCATTATCAACTAATTTGCTGGCACTTTCAGCGTCTTGCTCGAGTGTTGTCTTCTCTGACAACACGTTTCCGTTAGATGTGTCATTAGTTTCAATAACAGGAGCCGAAGACTCTTTCGCTTGATCGTAAGTTGACGAATCATTTGTATTTGATAGACCTGCTCCATCTATATTAGCGGCACCGATCTCCAAAGCTTTAGCTGCGTCCCCTTTGGTTTCGGTCGCCGTCTCGAGCAACGTGCGCCCAGCTGCGGCGTCCCTTTCCGAAGGTCCTGACTTATCGTTGACCTCGACATCAAGTCCAATCTCAGCCGATTTATCATTTTCGTTGATATGATTCACCAGCCCATCGAAGGTGGTTTCCTGCGAAGCTGAACTGATAGCAGACGCTGTAGCATCTGGTGAAACGATTGGCTGTAATGAGGGTTGTTTCTGCTCTATATCAGGTTCGTTATTGTCGATCTTGAACTCCTGCATTAATGCAGTGTCATCAAACTCCCCATTCTCGATCATCTCGATTTGAGCCTTCTTATTCTTGTAGTTCAATTCGAGTGCAGTTATTTCCTTCAGCGTAGCGTTCTTGTAGCTATTGAGGATTTTTATCAGTCTATCTTTCACGAGCGAGATGTCGATCTTGTTTGAAAGCCTAAACACAGTACTTTTCGGTATCTGTGAGATAATTTGCTCTTTTTTACCCTCTGGATTCTCGATGGCCAGGGTCTCAGCGATGACTTGAACTATCTGGATGGGGGTCAGGATGTTCCTTATAGCCTCCCCCTTCTGTTTTTTCAACTTGATCAAGTTCAGCGACCCGTTGGTGTCTAGAAGATCAAAGTCAGGATTTATCAGAGGATTGTTGTTTATCATGGCTTGTAATTGGAGTATATTAAATGAAATGTCCTTGCGGGGAGGTTGGCTTTGTTGCGCAGCCAGATACAGCGAGTGGATATGCTGGAGAGTAACAATTTTTTGCAGAATCGTCACCTTGCTATACATACTTGCAAGGTCTTCGCGTGTCGTCACCATTTCCCCCCTTCTATCTCCAGTAACGCTCAGTCTACTTTATAAGCTATCTAAAGAGCCCTCACCCAGAGTGATCGAGTTTTTTGTCATGTTTGAAGAGCCGAAACCTCTGTCATAATATAATCATGTTCAGCAAACGAGAAATCGATAAACACGCTTTATGGAGTTTAGAAGCACAAGATGATGTAAAGAGACAAGACTAAGAGAGCAGTAGGGTGATCTTAATGGTATTTGTGAGATAAATGACAATATGAAGCGAGAGCAAGTAGAGACGGTGGAGTTGGGTGGTGAGGAAAGCGGACGTGAGAGGTCTAAACGACAACATCTGGATCCTGAGGATGGTAGCCAGTTCAAACTACCAATGTACTATCCGTTGACTAAGAAGTTCAAATCGGAACTGAGACAGCTTACAGCAAAAAGGGGAACGGTGAAGTTTGATAGTTTAATCAAGGAAGTGGAGGGGACAATTTCCGACACTCTGATGAGCTACATAGATCATAGACTGGAGGCCGAGAATGAGACGGCAGTAAGAGCACAAAGCTCCGTTGAGGAGTATGAGAAAACCAGGAAAGAGAAACTCAAGAACAATCCTGTTTTGGAGAAAGGAAAGCACTTGCTGTTGGAATTAAGCCGTTCGAAAAGGCGAGCAGCCACTTATCTAGCTGCTTTCAACAATATGAAACAGGAGATCTTTGACAGAGATGAACCGGAACTGAACATTGAAGATCTTGATAAGTATGTAGATCTGGATCCGGTGCCCAAGCAGATTTCAGAAATATTGGCAGAGGAAGTAGAACGGGCCAGATCGGAGTCAAGCAACATGAATGAGAAGTTGCTCAAAGCTGAGGAACTTGACATCGAAAAAAAGCTCTTTGTGGCAATTAACCCGACAGAACCGCTTCCTTTCAATGAGGAATCACATTACGAGGACGATGACCTGCAGGTGGAAGGTGGCAGTGTAAGTTTGGTGTGCCCAATTTCAGGTACTTTGATGAAAAACCCTTTGAAGAACCAAGTTTGTGGCCATACTTATGACAAAAGCTCGATGACAAATTATAGCTCTCTTGAATGCCCTGTCTGTGGTAAGAAGTTCACCAAGGCTGACCTTGTTGAGGACAGATTGATGAAAATACGACTCGCCTGTAACCAGAGAGATCTCAAGTTACTAGAAGCCCGAAAATCCGCCGCTACGGATGATGACGTCGACAAAATATAAAATGATACCACAATACGATATTCTCCTATATACGAATTTCTATGTCATGCATTAATAACGTTCCAATCACCCAAGCCATTTAGTACGGTCATGACGTCTTTTTTGGACATGTTCATTTCGGTACATATAGCGTCAAAATCATTGCATTTTTTTATCAACTTGAGAATTTTCAAGTCTTCCTTTCTTTTCTGTCTTTCGCTCTTCAGGTTCTCCAGATCAACAAACTTATCATCGCCCTCTTCCATATCATCATCAACATCGTTTGCACTTTTTCTTCTATTTTTTATAGTCACAGGTAACTTTGATATGTTATAGTTGTTTTTTCGGTAGAGAGCAGAGTAGTTTTGGTTGTTGTAACTAGCAGAAATTGTGCTGTAATCAAGCGAGCTCAAAACTCCACTAGATACTGGATGTGACCTCACCCGATAAATAAGTCCTCGAAGCACTCCGAAAGAGACAAACCTTCTGACATCAATATGTGTCAACAGCTTGTGATTATCTAAATACCACTGTTTTAAGGTCATTCCTTGGCTCATTGACCTGTAAAGATGGAAAAGAGTCGCTTTAGAAGGTAGAGTTAAAATGACTGTGTTTTTCGTCGCCTTTCCGTGCTGGTGATATTTTGAGAAAGATCCCCGCCCAGGTTTGGGAGATATAGAATCCAATGAGTAAAGACCAGTTTGGCTCGACATCTGACCCAGCGCAGTTGGTGACATTCTGTCCAATCTGACAGAAGAGGAGTTAACACTAGTGGCTTCAGCATCAGAATTTGACATTGACGTCCGATTAGATCTGTTGGGGAGACCGTGGAAGGTTCCAGAAGTAGAAACAACGTAAGCCTGGCACTCAGATCCCATTGTAGGTTCCCTCAAAAAGTTGCCTATCTGGGACGTTGGGGCGTATGAATTAGAGAATTGAAAGATATCAAGGATAGTTACCGACTTATAATGAAGCAAATGCTGTATGCATTGCTTCGTTAAGTCATAGTCAGCATCCGCAAGAGCACTGATTGTTTTTATGGAATTAATACCATTGATAAATGGCAGAATCTTGACCATTGTGGGATCCCATAAAGCGTCAACCATAGCTTCCAGTTTTACAGTAGCTATCGGAACATCGCTGGCATTTATCTCGGGCGGCGGAGGAAATATAGGGAACAGTTTTATGTCAATTGAGTTGGAATCATCAATGGGAATGAGACATTCCGAGTAATTATTCAAGTCTTGAAATATCTGTTGAACCAGACTCTCTATGGATGCAAGTTTTAAATGTGTAGCGCTTTCCACATTATGAGATTGTTTAGGAACAGCTATGTCACTTCCAATCTGGTCCAAATTTTCAACAATCTTGAGGTATTTTGTTGACTCAGAAAGCTCTTTGTTCACCTTCGCTGCTAAGTCCAGGGTATCACTGACGTGAGTCGATGGAGAATGGGAATTGGCTTGTTGCTCTTGTTTGAAAAACATATGCTGGTCTTTTTCTGCCTTCGAAAGCACATGCGATTGTTCTTCAAGCGCTCTGAACATTTTACCCATCCTCTTAACATGGCCTTCGTAAGGAGTGGTATCACTCTCATAAGGAAACACAAAACAGAAGTTGAAATTAAATGAGTTTCTTGCATAATGTGGTGCGTAGATGTTAACGGGGTACCCTACCACTCTGTAGTTGCTGATCTTGAAGGTGACAAGTTTGTTGCAGAGAGCAGGCTTGGGAATCACATAGTTTTTTATAGAGTCAAAATCGAACAATGGAGCATCCAATGACGAGGAGTCGTCAACCTTCTCAGATGGTACAATCGATCCACTTGGCACTTGATGAACCACTTTCGTTCCTTCCGTGGGATGGAAGACCACGTAGAACATCGCCACTATGGGCGTAAATCCGTCAGAGTTGTCCATTACCGTACATCGATGAAACAGTGCCTATGCTACTTGAACAAATTCAAACGATGAAGAGCTAAAGAGATTGACTCTCAGATGTTCATTAAAGGTTTGGGACGCTTGGAACACCTTTACACCACAAAATTTGGTACGTACATCCCTTTATTTGAGGTATTGCTACATCGGAGCGATGATCTGAATGTCTGTGATAATTCGGGCCACTTTGATCTAATAATGCCTCCAATGTAAGTATATCCACGCAAAGGAAGATTTGGACTGTTTACTGACGTTTCCAGAACTTCTTTTATACGTATATTTCATGATACAGCCATACCTGTGAGAACTTTTGTGAACAGGAAAGAGATACAGAAGAGTAGTACAGAACTTTGGATTCCTTCTGGAACGACAAGAAGGGGAGATAATGTGGGGAAAATCAAGCTGAGCTTATCGAAAGTGCATCGAATAACCTTGTCAAATCATGATCTGGAAAATCTGTATCAGGATCTCAAACCGAAACTTCTAGCTATTCTGTTGGAATATCCAATCGAGCAAATCAGGTCAATGAGCCAACAAATCGACAGTTCAGATAAATTGCGACTGCCAATATCAACAGAAAAATGGAAATGCTACATAGTCATTACGGAGGCCAGGATAAGCGAGATACGAAAGGTGATATCATTCGACGACATCACTGTGAGCGACCAGGGCATAGTTTACTCCACTTTGCTCGTGAAAGATCTTGTTTTTGCAAAGAAGAAGGACACTTTGATTGGAGAGGAGGAAAATATAGGAGAAGAACTTGAAATTGATTCCAAGAACGTCAAAGTGAAATATCGGAACGTGCGAGTGATTCCAACTCCACTAGATGTACACGTTTACCCCGTAGTACACTGACGTATTCAAAGATTTCGGTAATGGAATGCCATCTATAATAGGGATAGCAAAGACAATAAAAAGACACACTGTACTATAAAGAATACAAACAAAGCATTTCAAGGACTTGGGAAAATAGTAACAGAGTAGAAAGGAAATAATAAAAGAAAGAATTTTGAAAAGGGAGAGAGGGCGGCCTTTAGACAGCCTGCTTTTCAGGCTCAGCCCATTCTTGTTCGGCAACGTGCATGTTGTCAACGTCTTCTGTAAGGTCATCTTCACCGTAAACATCAGCATCGGTGGCTTTGAAACTCAAAGTAGGCTTAACCTGAGCGTTTTCGTAGGTCCATGAGGCCAAAGCATTCTCACAGTCAATGATGATCTGCTTGGAAGCTTCGTAACCGTCGTAGGAAGGTCTAGTTTCACCTGGAGTGACAGGAGAGTCGTCGAGCAATTCTAGAAGAGCCTTTCCGTAACCAGCAATAAGGGCGAGCTTCTCGGAGTGCTCTCTCATAGAGTCAAAGTGGTAAGAGAAAGATGCCTTCAACTTTTCTCTGGTGATGTTGGACAACTGAGCCTCTGCGACAAGAGATTCGGCCTCGGCTCTGACAAGCTCCTGCTCCAAGATAACAATTTTTGGAGACTGTGGGTCCTTGTACTTCAAGTAGGCAATCTGGTCTGTGATTTTCTGTTTACGGTCTCTGGAAGGCTGGACAGATCCCTCAATATCTCTCACACCCTTAAGAGTGATTCTGTACTGGTCGTATCTGTCTATGAATTGGTCTTCAAGCTCTCCGATCTCGTAGAGAAGGACTCCGAGTTTGTCTGTGATATCTGAAACATCATCCTCGTTGTCGGCACCCCACAAAGAGAGCTGTTTGGCGGCAGATTTTCTTTCCTTTGAGCAGAGCTCGATAGCTCTCATGACATTTTTCTCCATCTTAACAAACTGCGCAAGCTTCTTGGCCAACTCAGGGCCGAAAGAGCCTGCAGTGGATCTTCTGATACTGTTTGTGATGGAACCTTTGCCAAAGAATCTGCTACTGTGAGGGTGTTAGTGAACTGGGAGGTATAATAAAATAAAGCAAAAGCTGCAAATCACTTACGTTTTGGTGCTCGAAGGAGGCACTGGGATAGGATTCTGGAGGTCTGACGCGGTAGGCGCCCTTGACGATCTAAGGGAGTAAGTTCTGTGCATTTTGGAAGTGGGTTTTCAGCCTAAGATTATACAATTGTACTCAATCTGTTGTAGTTTGGCGACACTGATTTCAAGATGTCAATCCACGCGAAAATCTCTCTGTGATAGTATACACCACACGTTCAATTCGCTGTTTAACGCTTATACTTGTTGCCAAATGTTCCACAACGCTGTCCAAAGTTTTCAAACGCTATTTATTGCTTTGTAATGATGCCTTATTGCACTATCACACCTGCCTACACTGCAATCGTTTTTAAAACACCCCCTTCCATTGCTCTCGACATCTATTGTGCATTATTAGCAGCCGCTGAAATTTTCTGCTTGTTTGCTTTGCTCCGTATGGGGAAATTTACATTTTCTAGTTAGGGACGGCGGCAAGAGAGGTTGACCAGCGCCAAACGCGACATGCAGAGATGCCGACGTGACCAGACTGGTGATAACGATAGCCAGATACAGCATAGCAGCCGTTTTGGAGGTCAACTGGGCTGTCCACAGCGGCTGGCAACGTACAGTAGAGCGATGGAATTGTTCTTACATAAGCGTATAGTCAGCATTATTACTACTTTGGGAAATTCGATAATGACTAAAGAGGAAAGAGAGAGAGAGAGAGAGGAGGAGGAGGGAGAACGAGAAGAAGCGATTGAAGGCAGAAGAGGTGAGCGATTAGCAGATAGAAGGCGGATGGGAGGTGGCGAGCAACTGGAAAATGTATGAAAATGTATGAAAAGTAAAAAAAAAAAGTTCGTAGAGGCCTTTAGGCAGTCAAGCCAACACTCCTGTCTACAAGAAAACTGGTCGCAACAAACCCGTAATAGGCTTGAAAACCGTAATGGGTTAAGTCCGTTTCTGGAGAACCTCCATATGGACAGAAAAACAGCATTGCAAGAATATGTTCCACCAGTACGTCTGGAATCCCACAGAGCCCCAGCTAGACAATCTGCTCATTACAACTGGGAGCAAAATTTCTTGTGCTTAAACCACCAATTCGACCAACCGGCTCTACCAGGGAACG
The DNA here is from genome assembly GCA_030579375.1 of Ogataea populi-albae. Taxonomy (NCBI): domain Eukaryota; kingdom Fungi; phylum Ascomycota; class Pichiomycetes; order Pichiales; family Pichiaceae; genus Ogataea; species Ogataea populi-albae. Next base: position 168,451 of record JAKTQY010000014.1, on the reverse strand, counting down.
TTATTTAATATGCGCCCAATCTATTTATCGCCGTCTCCCTATCAACCTAGCTTTGTCTCCGACTATCTAACCCCTTGCTCGCTGCCTCATCACATGCACAAGCACCGTTTTTGGTTTCTGGGCTCTCTCAAGGTCACCCCTTCCACTCCTTTTTTCCTTTTTCTCAATACGGAAATATTAAGGATAACCGTCGTTACGTGCTACTCTTGAATATCGTCGTCCCATCACACAACCGGCGACCAGCTGCTTACTTCGCTGACAAGCTAAGAACATTTGCTACGAATAAAACAAATACAGTCGTCTCGTGGCGCCGCTGTCTTCAAGTCTAGCCCACCTTATATTAAAGGCTTATAAAATTAATCTCTATAGAAAATTTTGGAAAATTATCTTGCTCCGGATCTAATCTCTTTCTACTCTCCAGTGTGTCTACAGTAACCCAGATGAGCCAACGACTTTTTACGAGATATTCAGTGCTACTCACAGAGAAACCTCTACTAGTGAATTTGGTTACTACAGCGGTATGTCCACACGCCTCTAGTACACTAGACTCTCAGCATACTAACTCTGTTTAGGGCCTTTTTGGAACAGGTGATGCACTCGCACAACTCTTTTTCTCCGGCCACGAGAAAAACAAGCCGTACGACTACGGAAGAACGGTTCGAGGAATGATCTATGGGGGACTTATATTCTCACCAATCGGTTCTACTCTCTATCGCTTGCTCGACAAGGTTCGCTTCCCCTTCACCTTGAAAACCTTCACACCCAAAACAATCCATGCTCTCAACACTATGGCTCGCGTGAGCGTTGACCAACTAGTCTGGGCTCCAATTGGTATTCCTCTGTACTTTACATGTATCACCTTGATGGAGGGCCAGGGATTACCACAGATTCGTACAAAGCTGCGCGAAGCGTATCGTGAGACTCTTTTCAACAACTGGAAAGTATGGCCTCTATTCCAGCTAGTAAACTTCTACTTTATTCCAGTTCAGTTTAGACTGTTGACGGTCAACGTTGTGAGCATCCTGTGGAACTGCTATCTCAGTTACGAGAACAGCAAGGCAAACGCAATTGCGAAATCCATAATCTGATCGTTTTGCTCTTCATTTTTTTGGACATTTTATGTACATAGCAGTTTAACCCAACCAATCTTACACTTTGGAATTATCTGTTTTGCCCTCCTAAGTGCCCTAACTAGGGGAAATTCCCATCACCAAGTTGATCTTTCCAAATATTTGTATGCAGATTAAAACCAGCGCCACCCACGCCAGTGTAGCCGAATTTCTACTGTCGTGATGTTTCCCTACTTTATTTACAACAGTCAGATACGTGGTTTGAGGATGACTATTCCTATTTAAAATGCGGTGTTAGCTCCCTATCCATGTCTAAAATAGCCCTCTAAGAAGTTATTTCCCGGCTCTTTTTGGTCTCATAGGAGTCAGCTGAAGTCAATATAACATCTACAGTAAGTATATTCTAGTTCCACAAAAAAATAGAGGCAAGTGGTGCATCAAGTAGCTGGAGATCTCAAAGGATATTACAAGTAAAGTCATATAGTGAACATCGATGCAACTACCCCAGCTCTACCAACTGTTGTTAGAACATCACAAGTCCCGGATACTCATAATATCTGACAGCAGCCCAATTCACCAAGTTCGCTTCCTTGTTATCCCTGCTCCAGATCTTGATCAACAAGCTTTCAAATTGTTCCACATATGGGAACTTCAAAGATCTACTGATGTTCCGTATTCTTCGAAGCACAAACTCCCTGTCCTTCTCCAAAGATGTCACAGAGCCCGCAAGAATCAGCGGTATCAACAACCCAGTCTCCAGTTGTGAGCCTTCCGGAATGGAGTCTATTGCCTGTAGAATATTGACCAAACAACTTTTGGGTCTGGCGTCATCCCTGTTGTACCCATACTTAATCTGATGAAGCCTTAAAAAGCACGACCACTGCATTGCAACAGCGTACTGGGTTCTCTGGAGGTCAGTAATGTTCTCAAACCTAATTTCTTCAGGCACTGTCCAATTCTGTAACTCCATTTCGATCATGCGCGCGAACTTGTTGAACTGTTTCTCATACTTCGGGTCCTTCAATCTGAGCTTTCGCAAACTTGATAATGTAGATATCTTGCCCATGATGCTGAAGATCTCACCCGCAATCCCAAACTTGAATCCCATTTCGATATTCAAGATATTAGATGTCTCACGGTTAGTTAAAGAAGAGAGTAAAAAATTAAGGTTGATAAGTTCATCAAAGTCAAATTCTATCGAATTTATCATCACGTCAAGACTATCAACACTCTCTGATGAAGATATGTTTGCCGTTTTTCGATGCTCAATTTGTTGTATATCCGAGTATGGAGGCTTGCATGTACTAAGGCTCGATACAAAATCGAGATAGCAAAATAGCTGTATCACTATCAGTCTCAGATCATCATTCTCTTTCTTGCTTTGGATTATGTGCTTGATGCCACCATTTCGCTCAATAATCATATTCGCTTTGCGTAAAAGCACAAACCAGTCCAAGCTGTCCCCTATGAGAATTTCCATGATAACAGAAAGAAGTACCGAGAGCAAGAGTATATCCTGCTCGATATCATGAAATCGGCTAAACTCCACCAGTTTTGCACGGGATCGGAATATATTGAAGTCTCTCAGAGCAGACGCCCCAGAGTTTCTGGGAGCCGTAGCCGCTTGACCCATTTGTCTGAAAGAACAAGATCTGTGGGTGGCAGAGATACCAAGAATAGGGTTCCGCACATACATGTATTTGAGCGCCAAAGGAACTACCTCCTTCAAAAAAACATGGGCATGCCCCTTCGTAAACAGGCTAGGAGCTACCTCTGAGATGAAATACCTAAGGTAGAATTTCTCGACATCCTTGAGGCTATCGCTGAGATTCACTTGCTGAGTAAGATAATCTGTTGCAAGTTCCATAGCATTTGGTACGTCATAAGCCTCATTGTGGTCCGGAAAGTACCGACCAGAGACAGCGGTATCAGCTATTTTATTCGGAGAGGCATTTTCACACTCTGAAAACTGTCCTTTCACAGACTTCGCTCCATCACATTGCCCAGAAGCCAAAAGGCATGGATTCACCATCAATGTTGTGCTCAGTAGATCATGTCTTTCTTCACTTTCTAGTAGCAGTGATATCGCTGGCGATGTGAAAGAACTAACGGCAGGCGAGTGTACAACTTGTTTCGATGTTCGACCAGTAGGACCACTACATTCGATACCAAGGCGATCACATAGCTTGCATGGCCAATTATCGTTCTCGCACTTCTTTTTACGCTTGCGACAAGCGTAGCACCCGTTCTTGGAATACGTTCGTTTTGAAGCCTTGGTGTTTTTTTCCTTTGCTTCTGTATTCAAAAGATCTCTGAACGACAGCTGATAGGGCTGGCTAGTGTTGAGCGCCTCACATGCTGCCAGGCCCGAGAGATTCTGCTTGCTTTTAGACGGCCTTCCTATTTTCCTGACCGGCCTTGCATTGGTGCATACTTTGTTTCTCCTACTACATCTGTCGCATGGACGGCCTCCCGTGCACACTTGTTTGATTGCGTGGCATCTGTCGCAAGCTCGATCTCTCACACAAGTTGAGATGGTGACTGCTGTACTACCCATCTATCCTGCATCCCTTAGCGTCCAAAATACCTAGTTTTATATGTAAAAAAGCACAATCACCAACATGAATTGTTCTTGACGGTATTTTTCTGCGCCTTGAAAACTACAAGCCAAAAGTGGAAAAAAGTATTTTATTATCTACTTAGAATAAGAAGCAAAACTAATACTCGTATCTGAAGGATGGATTCTCGAAATCGGTCTTGTTGAGCCAGGCATTCACCATCTCTTGTTCTTCATCCACCACCAGCCCCTTTTGTGCGGCGTCTCTTCTTTTATTTCTGTAGAAATAGACCATCCAGATTACAGCAGCAAAGACAATACCGCATGCCTGCGTAACCAACATGCTGATCTTCGCGGGTAGGTAATGGGGTGCATCATCGGCTCTGTAAGATTGAGGCCCAACAATGTTGCCAACTGCAAAGCCGAACATGACAGATATGTTAAAACAGATCTTCTTCGTGTGCCCGGAAACACAGTTGCCGATCCAGGCGTAGATGATCGCTAATGGGGCAACTATAGTGTTGATCATATATATTCCAACCAGGAGCCCAGCTTGATTGCTTTTTGGCAAAAATGACAATAAGGCGCCTCCACAGGCTGCTGGACAACAAAGAATCATGATCGAAACTCCTCTGGGGAAACCTTTCATGATAAAAAATGTCGAAAGTAGCGTAGACGCGATGGACACAGCACCTGAAGGCATGTTTAACAGAGCAGCCTCCTTTGTGGTGAATCCAAACGACAGGATATCAGTGGATGAAAACGTCGTAATGGTATTGGAAGAGAAAGAAATCACAGCAGTAAGCAAGAAGAAGAGGTAAAACGTCACATCTCTTAAACTTTCCCATACCTGTGACATGACAAACTTCTTGCTGTGAACTCCCACCTTGCTCTCTGTAAGCTTTAAAAGCAGTGCAAACTTTTCTTTTTCCTCGAGAAACTTACATGTAATAGGGTTCAACGGTAGACTTTTATAAGCGACACATCCGATAATCAAATTGACAAACCCAACGGCCAGGAACATGATTCTCCAACTCTCGAAATTGACGTTGGGCGAAATTAGTTGGAAGAGAAAAGATATTATACCACCTATAATCTGCCCAAAACCTAAACCACAGTACCAGATCCCCATTCTAAAAGCTGCTTGACCTCTGGTGTACCAACTGGCAGTGATTAACACAAGACAAGGAGAGATTGCCGCCTCAGAGCAGCCCAATAAAACTCTTACAACCATCATTCCACCGTAGCTCGTAGGTGCTGCACAGCACATGGTTAGAACTCCCCAAATGATCACATTGAACGATAGAACCCTCGTGGGTGGTATCTTTTGAATGAAAATACCCTGGATGGGCTCGAACAAAAGAAATGCAACAAAGAAGTACGTCGCCAAATTGGAGAACTGGTTCCCCACAAGATTCAAGTCTTTTCTAAGACCCATGATGCTGCTATAGTTCAAGACGACCTTGTCGATAAATTGACAAGTGTAACAGAGTGTCATCAGTACCATCAATTGCTTGTCAATTTTCTTGGTGACACCGTGCAGGTTCACACCTGATGTATCTACTCCCTTCTGCTGACAAGCTCTGATGAATCCTAGAGTTATATCCTCGTTCTCGTTGGCAACCACATTACTCTGAGAACTCAAAATAGCCGATGCAGGTTCCTTATTCTCAAAATCCTCCAAAACCACGTCACTGTTATCCTTCTCGTTGCTCATATTGGTAAGATGGTGAAAAACTGCGAGGACGTTCTTTTTCTCTCTCGACTATCCAGGGACTGAGCACCGTGACAAACAAATATATAATGAATAATTTATAGCCATGAGAAGAATAGATCTTTAGCGTCTTAGTAGCAGTCAAAACCTCTGGGAAAGATAACAAAATCACTTATTCACACCACGTTTGCTGGCGATAAGCATCAATTGTCCTTCTGGACAACAAAACCCTACTCACATTATATTGGTTTACTATGGAGATTTTTCATTGAGGCAGCGATAACGATTTTCAAATGGCGGAGCATTTTCTTTATTTTCCGACACATCTTCCGACACAAAAAAGTTTCCGACACAAATTTCCCGACATGAAAATGCGCCGTTTGCATTCTCGCTTTAACATTAGTCTCCGTAGTGAGGCGATTAAGCTCTGAGAGATGTCAATCACGAAGAATGAAATGGCATGTTTTAGAGACAGTCGAATAATGAAAATTGCTTATATAGATAGGTGGTTTTGTTTTGGAGCGAGTTTTGGAATCATGACATTGTGAAGTTTTTAAAAGTCAAATCACTAATGATGCCAGAGAAGAAGAACTGTCTTGATGTTGGTGTGGTTGGAGGTGGATTGGGCGGCCTTATGGTAGCTCTCAGTTTGAGAAGATTTGGCCACAGGGTATCGATCTACGAAAGGTACCACTATGCGGGGGAAGTCGGGGCAAGTCTGTCGTTTGCGTCGAATGGTGGCAGGCTGCTCAAAGAATTGGGCGTCCCTATTCTGGAAAGTCGTCCAATCATCTTGAAAAAGCTGATTAAACGTAACTGGAGTGATGGCAAGGTGACAGGCGAATACGATCTCGGCGACTATGAAGAATCATTTGGGGTGCCTTACTACAATTTGCACAGGATCGACATCCACACATTGCTACTCAAATGCGCCACGCAGTCAGAGGGCAATGGGGTCCCGTGCAAGCTCTTCACCGACCACGCAGCCATTTCAGTTGACCCAGAAGAAGGAAAAATCGTGTTCAAGAACGGTGTCGAGGTAACCCATGACCTTATTGTGGCTGCTGACGGTATAAGATCTCTTACAAGGGAACAGATGGGTAATCCTCCCAACTTCAAGTCGTCTTCTTCGTGCTGCTTTAGATGTCTTTTTGATACAAAAACTGTTCTAGAGAAAGGACTAGTCGACTTTTCCAAAAATAATGCTATCGAGTACTGGTGGAGTGGTACCGCTGGAAAAGAAGGTATAGATAAAATTGTGATGTCTCCATGCAAAGGAGGTGATGTAGTCTCCTGTTACTGCTTCTATCCATCTGTTAAAAATGATGAGAGGGAGGGAGGTTGGAACGACGACTCCACTGTTGAAGAACTATGTGCTACATTTCCGAATTTAGATTCGAAAGTGCTCGACCTCTTCAAGATTGCTTACGACATAAAACAATGGAGACTGTATGTACACCAGCCATATGAAACCTGGATAAAGGGAAAGGTGGCACTTCTTGGCGATGCGATACACCCAATGATGCCTGACCAATCACTTGGGGCAGTCATGGCTGTCGAAGATGCATTCGCTTTGGGTTATATTTTCAGCGACGAGTTTGACCTCACCTTATCGCAACGTTTGAAAGTTTATCAGGAAGTTAGAAAACCTCGGGCAACAAGAATTCAAGCCGCATCTCTAAGAGCCCGCGAGAATCTCAACGAACGGATCGGGTGGTCCAGTAAGATAAACACTAGCTCAGACAAGCTAACCATAAACGAAGTTTGTGGGTATGATATCAAACAAGATGTCCGTGATGTAGTGAACACTCTTTTTCCTCTGAACTAAATCCATATAGGGGGATCCTCTCTTTGCTGTTTTAATTTAGGTCTTTTTGATAGGTCTTGAAAGATCTGATTACTAGCTTGTGATTTACAGTAGAGTTTTCTAGTTTTCAATACTCAATATATCTCTTACTGATCTATTTGCCTTTTTCTTTACAAAATCTGTATAGTTGCTCTACAAGGTCGATCACAGAACTTTCAATTGGCCTGAACTCGATACCAAGAATTCTCTCTGCTTTTGCAGAGCTGGTGGTGAAATGAGACCCCGTAATCCTCTCACCAGGGTTTCCGATAGGAACTTTTGCAGCCTGGTCCTCCTTCAGTTCTCTCCTCAGGATGTCGCAGATTTCCTGGTTACAGAAATCGCCAGCAGAAACCATGAAGCGCTGGTTTGACGCTTCAGGAACCACCAAGGCCTGATAGTGTGCTTGTGCAAGGTCTCTGACGTCAATGAAGACAGGTCCCTTGGTAGAAAGGACAGCGCTATCGCTTCCTGATGTCGCCATCTTCCAGATGGTGAAATTACTGAAATTCAGCTTGTCAATCGAATCCAATAGACAAGTTGATACCAGCGGTCCATACACCATTGGCGGACACAGAGTGACGATATCGTACGATGTAGCCTCATTCTTCATGAAATCCCACGCCGCCCTCTCAGTAACAATCTTGGATGCTCGGTAAGCGACAGCTGCCTCGGTAGTTTCAGCACCATCAGAATATGTGAGTGGTGAGAAATCCTCCTCGGTCAGAACAACACCAGGTTGTAGTCCCTTGGTAGCATCGAACACAGCCGCAAAAGACGACGTGATGACAACTCTCTTGACCTGAGGTTCAGCCTGTGCGGCTCTTAGTACCGTCAAAGTGCCATCTAGAGCAGGGTCCAGCAAGTCTTTTTTGAAGTCCTGCACATCGTATGTATAAGGACTCGCTAGATGCAGGATACCGTCGCATCCACGCACCGCAGTCACCATGGTGTCGTAATCGCGAATGTCATTCACAATTTCGCAGACGAGCGAGTCTCCTGAATATGGAAAGGCCGTTTTCAGTCTCTCGGCTTTTTCTTGTGAACGAACAGGGGCTTTGACTCTATAGCCTTCATCGAGAAGGACCTTGACGCAGTGTGCTCCAATGAAGCCAGAACCGCCAGTGACCAGAATGGTTGATTTTTTAGAGATAAAAGGAGAAAACGTCATTTCAAGATACTCTTCATCACATCTTCATACAGCTGATATTTCCAACCTAAGCCAAGAGAGCTCTTTTAATAATTATCACTCTGCTTCCAGATGTAAATACAGCTTATCGAATGCAAACGACTTATCGCTGGATATCGGAAAAGACACCGTCGCAAAATCTCAATCGCCTATCTTCATGGCCTCGTTGTTTAATTTAGAGACAAATCGGAATATATTTGGATGCGATAGCGACATGGGTTTCCGACGGCGACTTATTAGGGCGGAGGAAAGACGAAGTAGACACTACAGACAATGAAACCATACATGAAATAACTTAAGGCTTTTGTGTTCCTAGATACAAAACATACTCCTCTAATAAGTGTGCTTTTCAAAATTTAAGGGTTTTGTGAGCCAGCGCAAGCTCTAACGCAGTGCGGTAGATGAAGTCTTTTGCCTGCCATAAATCCTTATTCATATGCAAAAAGGGATGTGGCACACCCTCGAAACACTTGTAGACAACCTCATTGCCGTGGTCCATCAGCTTCTTTGCATACTCCAGTCCTTCTGAACGCAGAGGATCGACGCCTGCAGTAAATACCAATGTCTTTGAAAGCCCACGGAAGTTTGGCGCAGTCATTAAATCTCTAAACCACCCAATTTCCTCGAGCGCTGCCTTTTTTTCAGAGTCGTTCAGCTCCTCCATCCACTTCCACTTCAAGTCATCAAACCACCTCAGCCGTGCCCAGTTCAATGTCGGCGCAAACTCACACTCACGAACCGACTCATATGGGGAGTCAGCAGCGGTCTTGACATTGGATATATCTGCAATTTGGGGAGTTCCCGCGCATACAAGAACTAGCTTCAGCCCAATGTCACGGCAGAGATGATCCACTGCAAGACAAATTTGCGATCCTGCAGACACGCCTCCAATAGAGATAGAGTTCTTATCAAACCCAAGCTCGTCTGCATGCTCATAAACATATTTGGTAGCTTCAAAACAGTCTTTTAGACATGTAGGAAACTTGTAGTCCGGAACCAGCCTGTAATCAACGTCTACAACGGCGATTTTTGCCCGCTCCACGTATTCCTTCAAAACGTGCGATTCAGTATCCAAATCACCCACAGCTGCACCTCCACCGTGGAAATCGATGTGCACAGGTAGCTTTTCGGTCTCGCTGGCCTCGTTGGGTCTGTACACCCTCAAGGTTACTGCCTCTCCGTCGAAAGAGGTAAACGAGATGTCCTTGATGGACTTGATGATCGGGGCGGGAGCTGTTCCGTAGGAGTAGATCTTGCTGTAGTTCTTTCTCAGCAATGGGAGGTCAATTGGTTTGTTAGGAGTGTTTGCAACGTGATCATTGTACAACTTTTCAAATGTAGGGTCCAGCTTCCCCTTCATAGAGGGGTGGATTGGGTTGATTGCCTCATGGCCTGAACTCATGGTTTCAGAGTCTGCAGTCGTGTTGTTGATTGCGAGTACCACCTTCAATACACACCAGCTTTTGGCTCTTCTGAGAGCTCCACTTTTTAAACTGTCATCGTCGGTCCTAATCTAACAAAAAAAAGCAAATCGGCGGCTTGATGGCGGAACGTTCCGTCGCGGGCACTTTTCAACATTTTGCGCTCTTGCATACATCGAAGAAAATAAATCTGCGATCAGATTATCAATAGAAGCGATAGAAGAAATTACGCTATCAGGTTTTATTTCCGGTTTGATTAATGATAAATTTTTCAGAATCCGACGGCGAGATATTAAAGGAAATGACAGCCACTATCAGATGGAATATTAAACAGGAGTGTTTTGGGACTTTTCGTCTCAGTTAAATACCTAAAACAGCCGATATAGAAACTTGCCAGAACTAGCACCGGAGAAAAATTAGAAATGGCCCAGAAATGGTTTGGGATAAAGGTACGGTATTGATCTCGGGGGCTGGAATTTCCGGCCTGCTGGCTGCCCAGGCGCTCAAACAGCTCGACATTCCGTTCAGTATATTCGATAGAGACGAGTCCGTGACATCAAGGGGTCAGGGATGGGGAATCACATTGCATTGGGCTCTAGATGACTTTCTGTCGTTGTTGCCAGAACATCTGCGGGATGAGATAGTGCAATGTCAGGTGTTGGAGAATTTTCATCTGAACGACAGCGGGAACTTCATTTACATCAATGCAGGGACTGGCAAGCCGCTGGTCAACATCCCTCCCTCCAAGAGACTTAGAGTGCGCCGTGAACAGGTGAGACGTGTTCTACTGAAGGGAATCGATGTACACTGGGGTTGCAAAACAGTAGATATAACAGTGTGCCAAGATCCAGAGGATCCAAAGAAGGCCGTGACTGTGCGGTGCCAGAACGGAGCCATCTTCGAGGGAGGTCTCTTGATTGGGGCAGAAGGAAGCGGTTCCAATACAAGGAAGTTCACCAATCCTGAAAACTACGAGCTTTATGATCTGCCGGTGAGGTTTCTGGGCTCCACAATAAAGTTATCCCCAGAAGAATATAATACTGTCGCCAAAAAATTCGACCCGCTTTTATTCCAAGGGACCATTCCAGAAAGTAATAGCTTCTTCTGGTTTTCACTTTTGTCAAGTCCTGCCTACAACAAAACTCCCTATTATGAGTGCCAGGTGAACTTTTCTTGGAACTGCGAAAACAAGTTTGAAAAACCTTTCAGTTCTGTTGAGGACCGTATAAACACTATTGAACATGTATCACAGGGTCTTGATAACGAACTGAAGTTTCTCAAGGAAAAAATGATTGCGGCCAGTGACACATTTCTGGAAATCAGATTAGCCGATTGGAATCAAGCAGAATGGAACGACTTTTCGGGGAACGTTCTACTTGTTGGGGATGCCTGTCATGCTATGGTTATGTACAGAGGGGAGGCAGGAAATCACGCTATTGCCGATATTAAACTGCTCATAACTTTGATAAAGGAATTCATAGATGGTTCACGTGAATGGCAGAGTTGCGTTACTCAGTATGAATCTGAAGTGAAACACAGAGCATCGGCAGCGGTTATGTTATCTAGGCAAGCGTGCCTTGATGCTCACTGCTGGGATAGGCTAACTGATACACAGAAAGAAGTGAGCCCCTTATTAGCACTCAGAAAGAAATAAAAGCTCTAACAAATAATATACGCAGTCAACAAAAGGTCAAGATGCCTTAAAAGAGTGAATAGCCACTGATGACGATGAACTTTCATGGCCTGCAATGTAACACTGAAAATCATGTTTTCACTACAGAGCTGCCTCAATATACTCTAAGTATTTCAGCTCGAGTTTGAGTGATATCGTTTTGCTTTTCCCGCTGTTATCCTTCCCTGGATCTCACTAGTATCTACACTTCGTTTGAAGAGTTCAATCTCTTTGTCTCATTCATTTTTCAGCATTGTTGTACACTCTGACTCAATAAAAAAACTCCTTCTATATTTCTCAAAAGCCAGATTCAATGAGCAAGTAACAACTGGCGGCAATCGTCGAGATCGCAGAAGAATACAGGCAGAAAACGGCCTCCGCAAAAAGTATTGCAAAATGTTCTTAGGATGTAGCAATACTGTTAAGTAGGAGAACGCATATGTTCTGATATCACCTCCAGGGTAATGCTGCTGCCGCTCAGATTAATATCTGGGAAGTTTAGGCCTCGAAGATAGACATATTATGAGAGTAGTTTCAAACGCCAACTCGTACAAATTTCATTGAAACTAAAGAGTGCATTTGTCAAGGATTTCCAATATATCATCATATAAGAGTTTTCAGTGAATCTAGAAAAAGATACCAAAGGGCGAACAGATGGACCACCAATGGGGTTTCCAACAGGATAACTCAGGCTCCATTTTGCGTTAAGTATAGAACAGAGACGATCGACCTTTTCTTCGTCTCTGACGTTTGGGCTCGGTACACGGCTGACGTCGGTGCCCGATCAACTATATCGACCGACCGGCTTATCGGTCTAGTCCTACTCAGCTACCATATTACCTGGGTAATCACCTTTTGAACTACCGCTGGAACTTGTGAAGCTCGAAAAGAAAGGAGAGGTCTGCGTGCAATTATGTCAAAGAGTTACGATAAGGTTAGTGCAATGAAAAGCTCGATTATATAATATTTGGTGATGGCTATTCAACCACATTTGGTGATTGAATACCATTCCATCTAGGGAAGGTTTTGGTATCTATACCAAAGGCGTCTAGAATACGACCAGCACTATGATCTATTATGTCGTCCACACTTTTTGGTTTGATGTAGAATGCCGGAACAGGAGGAAAAATAATGACATTTCTTTCACTCAAGTACTTCATGTTGTCGAGATGAATTGGTGAAAGTGGAGTCTCTCTCACTACCAAAAGAAGACGTCTCTGCTCTTTTATACATACATCTGCTGCTCTGGCAATGAGCTCTTCAGTATAGCCGATTCTGACGGCAGAAAGCGTTTTCATGGAACAAGGTACCACGATCATTCCGTCGTGCTGAAAGGAGCCGCTGGATATAGGAGCAGTCACATCTTTGTAGGAGTATGTCTTTGTAGCCAGAGACTTCAGATATTCGAGATCGTAATCTGTTTCAAATTTCATGGTAGCAGCTCCCCACTTGGAGATCACAAGGTAAGTTTCAACATTTTGCTTGGATAGCAATTCAAGAATCCTGACAGCCAAAGCCGCGCCCGTGGCCCCCGTGATGGCTACTACCAGCCGTCTGCGTCTTTGTGTTTTCTCGAAGTAGTTGGAGTCCAGTGATGTTGATGATTCGTTTCCGCTCTGGTTCTTCTCCAGAACATATATGTTCTCCTCTTGTGGATCCTTGCATGTTGCGACAGTACTGGAAAAAAACCTAGCTGGTTTAGCTGGTTTGGCTGGTTTGGCCGCCGGAAAAGGCTGTTTGTGACATCTCAGCCCCATCAAAACTGCACGATTAAGAAGCAGCTGCGCTCCACTGGAAGCTCTCTTGGCAATCATTGGTGAGATCATCATTATTTCTATGTCTAAGCACTTCTCTGGCTCTATCTAACTGTTTGTGTCTTCTGCGTGCTGACAACGTTGTCTATTAATACTTATATACGGCTCTTTCGGAAGAAAACAGTAATCCAGCTTTTTCGGTATCATGTAGTCGAAACTTTTCACTTGGCTCAAATCTCCGTGATTTTGACAGGTACCTCCCCCGGTTGTAGATTAGAATCTATGAAAAATCGGCGAATCTGTGGTAGCTGCAGAATTTTTTCCACGTCTATTATTCCTGGTTTATCCGGAGCGTGGCCGTTGTACTGCAGAAATAGCGGAGAATTTTTGAAGTACCGTGGGAGATGAGAAATTTCAGCGTGCTGTGAGTTGGCTGGGGCCTGGAAAGTCGGCAAACATCACCCCTTGTAACACGCCGTGATTCTTCAGCTCATAAGTATTCTCGGAACTAAGAACATTGTTTTACGTTCCGAATTGATTTCAGTAGTATTTGTATGTAAACGGTTTGATTGCTACAATGTGTGCCGAGAACTATAAATATAGGCTGATTTTTCCTTGTATCCTTGTTTTACGAAGTGTAACTGTTGATTACTTGCAAGCTTAAATTAAAGTAGAGTTTAAGTCAGATATCCACCATATACTTATTAATCCGACCAGTCAATTCACTTGATCATGAGTTTCAATCCAGGATTACACTTCAGAGATTTCATTGCAGCATTGAAGCAGAACAATGATCTGGTTGAGGTAAACGAAGAAGTTGACCCAAACCTTGAGGTGGGGGCAATTATGAGAAAAGTTTACGAGGAAGAGCTACCTGCTCCTTTGTTCAATAACGTTAAAGGCACTAAAGACGGTCTTTTCAGAATTCTTGGTTGCCCTGCGGGTTTGACTAAAGCAACGGCTAACGATCATTCCAGAGTTGCTCTGCACTTGAACCTCCCTTCAGACACACACATGAGAGACATCATCCGGTTTTTGGCGGACGTCAGTCATGAGAAATATATTCCTCCTCATGAAGTACCAGCGTCTGAAGCTCCCTGCAAGCAAAATAAAATATCGGGAGACATGATCGACTTGGAGAAGTTGCCAGCACCACTATTGCATCCAGGTGACGGAGGAAAGTATCTTCAAACATACGGTATGTGGGTGCTACAGACCCCTGATGGATCCTGGACCAACTGGTCGATTGCTAGAGGAATGATTAAAGACAAGAGACATTTGACTGGCTTGGTGATGAATCCTCAACATATTAGACAAGTTGCTGACAAGTGGGCTGCTATCGGCAAGGGCAGTAAGATCCCATTTGCTCTTTGCTTTGGTGTTCCTCCAGCTGCAATTTTGGTCAGTTCGATGCCAATTCCTGGAGGTGTTTCGGAGGCAGACTATATTGGTGCTTTGCTTAAAGAGTCTGTTCCTGTTGTCAAGTCTGAGACAAGTAACCTTATGGTCCCTTCTACCAGTGAAATGGTTTTTGAAGGAACATTAGATCTAGAAGATTTAAGTCCAGAAGGTCCGTTTGGGGAGATGCATGGTTACTGCTTTAATGGTCAAGGTCACCCATGTCCAACATATACCGTGAATACTATTACTTACAGAGATGACGCTATTCTTCCAGTGTCAAATCCAGGTTTGTTTACAGACGAGACCCACACCTTCATTGGAGGGTTGACTTCCGCTGAAACTCTCATTATATGTGAGCAAAATGGCCTCCCAATTCTCGAGGCGTTTACTCCATATCAGGGACAAGCTTTGATTATGGCTTTGAAAGTCGATACGAAGAAGCTGAGAGAGCTTAAGACAACTCCTGCTGAGTTTTCGAAAAAGGTTGGAGATATTCTTTTCCATACTAAGACCTGTTTCATCATTCATGAGATTGTTCTTGTCAGCGAAGACGTGGACATCTTTGATTTCAAAGACTTCTACTGGGCTTATGTGACCAGACATGCTCCTGTGTATGATCAGTACTATTTCGAAGACGTCACCGCTTTTGCCTTGGCCCCATTCGTCAGTCAATCCGACCTCATGAAGAACAAGAAGGGTGGCAAGTGTGTCACGAACTGCATTCTACCTCCACTGTATGAACGGGAGTTGAGTTTTATCAAGTGCGACTACAAGAACTATGATTCTGCGCTTCGTGCGAAGATTGAATCCAACTGGGCGAAATTCGGTTACTAGGTGTGATATATATAAGAGACTATGGCGATATTTTCCTCGATTTGTTGTCGGGCCTTTCTGTAGTTGTGCTTTATTGACGCAAATTGTTATTTTTAAATACTGAAACTATATGGACCATATTTAGTTTTTGAAAACTTGTAATGACAAGGACGAACACTCTCCTACCAGTTTTTTGGAACTGACTGAAATCATGATCTATTAAAAGGTGCGCTCACCACATTTGGGTAAAGCCTTTTATCTGTGCTAAGTATATAGAGTTGTTCTAGACAGCTTAAGATGCGAGATTCATCAACCTACGATTTCGAATTAGTTTTGATAAGACTGAGATAATATCAAGAGATCCCCAGATCTCAGCAAGTGGTACATCCACTCAATGAACATAACTACAACACTATTCTCTTTGAAACCACGGCTGCGTGCTGTTTATAAAGTATAATTGTATGGTTGCTCTGTAGCGTGCTGTCTATGTGCACCGCCACTTATCAGCCACACATTTAATGTGAGTGGCGAGTGGATAAAAGTGATGGACTTTTTCTTAACTCTGAGTGGGATTTATTCTGCGACAGTACATAACACGTTAAAGTAATTCGTGGTAGCTCAAGAAGTAGCCGAAATTTGGAACCCCAGCAGTCGATTGCCGTGTTTGAACGTCAGAAGGTACGGATACAAACTGTGGTGAGAAAAATTGCAACAAATTGTGTGTTTATACAAAAATAAAAGTTGAACTCATACAGCTTATAGTGGACACTTTGGAGTTTGCGATTTGAAGAGGACGTTGTGGAGTAGCTACGTTGAATTGGGATACCAGATATCAAGACAGAACTAATTCTTGCCTACATTGTGGTTGGAGTGGCCCAATTTTGGTTGTTTTGCCAACTTGTCCCAATTGGCGAAATCTAGTTTGCGTTTATCTTTGACCATTCTTTTATTGAGCTGTCAATTATTTTCTTCCCGTTGAATGTGCGTTCCTTTTATTAAGGAATAGCTGGTAGTGAAACTTTCCCAAGATGATGAAAGGATTTAAACAAAGGTTTAGATCGAAATCAAGTTCTTCTAAACCTGAAAAGAAAAAGGAGAAGAAAGAAGACAAGAGATCAGAGCGGTCAAAACCATCAACTAGTTCATCCAGTCAGAATCCATCCTCCTCCTCAGGTTCTTTGCCCCTGAAAAAGTCCTCTTCTGTTTCGTCTGACCAATCTTCCGTTGTTTCAGGCCAGGATAATCCTGCAGTGAATTCCCCATCTTCATCTGTCTCCTCTAAATCGTTACAGACCGCGCCTCCCACAGTTGCGCAACTCCAACAACACCCTGCTGTTCCAATAATAACGGCGCAGCATGCAGGGGGGCAAAATGATAGCCAATTTGAAGGTATTGGGTCTACAGAGTTGGAGCTGTCAAGACTTCATACCTCGCATCATTCCTCAGCGTTCGATAAAATACCCAAAGACGATCTAGAATTGAAACCACGGACACCACAAAGACATTCTTCGTCTAGATTTGAGCCCACTGCGCATCATCAAACTTTCGAGAAGCTCGCATCCTTTGATGAAGTAGACCCGGAATACCACGTTGAACTGTTTATTCAAAAAGTAGACCAATGCAAGACAATGTTTGATTTCTATGACCCCTCCTCGGATATCCAAGGAAAAGAGATGAAAAGAATCACATTACACGAGCTGACAACTTTCATCAGTACAACCAGAATGACTTTCACTCCAGATATGTATGAACATGTGGTGAAGATGTTCACAGTCAACATTTTTCGTCCCGTTCCTCCGCCAGTCAACCCAGTTGGTGACATCTACGATCCTGATGAAGATGAACCAGTTTATGAGCTCGCCTGGCCGCACATGCAACTTGTTTATGAGTTTTTCCTAAGATTTGTTGAAAGTCCAGACTTTAATAACTCCGTTGCTAAACCATTCATTGATCATAAATTTGTATTAACTTTGCTGGAACTTTTTGATAGTGAGGATAATAGAGAGAGAGATTGTTTGAAAACGACGTTACATCGGATTTACGGAAAGTTTCTGAGTCTTCGTTCATTCATTAGAAAGTCAATTAGCAACATTTTTTTAACATTTATCTACGAAACAGGGAGATTCAATGGCGTTTCTGAGCTACTTGAGATTCTTGGCTCGATTATCAATGGTTTTGCACTACCCTTAAAGGAAGAACACAAAATCTTTCTGATTAGAACTCTAATACCTTTGCATAAAGTCAGGTGTTTATCGTTATATCATCCTCAACTGGCATACTGTATACTCCAATTTTTGGAGAAAGATCCAACCTTAACAGAAGAAGTGATAATGGGCTTACTGAGATATTGGCCCAAAATAAACTCGCCCAAAGAACTGATGTTTCTCAACGAAATTGAGGATATTTTTGAGATTATAGTAGCACAGGAATTCCAACGAATTGAGATTCCGCTATTTGCACAGCTTGCCAAGTGTATTTCTTCTCCCCATTTTCAAGTTAGCGAAAAAGTCCTCTGTTATTTCAACAATGAGTACTTCGTTTCCCTTGTGACGGAAAATGCTGAAAATATCCTGCCTATAATATTCCCTGCTTTGTTCGAGCTAGCTCAGCCTGAGCTTGATATTTTGGAACATCAACAGCAGCAACAACAACAGCGACAATCGGGGAATGAGTTCGATTATGAAGAACCAAATAACTGGAATGGAACTATATCATCTCTTGCGTACAATGCGTTAAAGATTTTCATGGACACTAACCCTATTGTGTACGATCGCTGCTGCATATTGTACGAGGAACAATCCAAGGAGGAAAAAAACAGAAAAGAGATGAGAGTTGAACATTGGAAAAAATTAGAAAACTACGTTAACAAGCTGAAGTTGGGCGACGAAAAGGCTGTAGAGGGTGTTGAGATCAAATGAGGAAGACTTGCGATATCTTTTTTTGTTTTATAATACTGATTAAAATATTACTATTCGGTTATGCAATTTGTATGAATCTTTCAGCTTTGTCACTGTCTATTACTAGATATACTTAATAGCCGAAACAATCCGATTCAAAGATCACAAACTGTGACCTGTTAGTTCCTTAAGAATTGGTCTTATACTCTCTCAAAATCACAGGGACAGATGACGGAGGTAATGCACCTAGTTCAGTGATTACTTTTTGTATGTAGTCCGGTGGTGTTAAGTCATATAGGATATTAAGAACGTTCAATTTGGGAAGCTCCTTCCAGTTGCTTAGCGAGGCCGAATCATTAGTAGCATTAGAAGAAAAAGACTTGTTTTGTTTACCCTGACCCTTCTGCTGAGAGTTCTTGCCTCCCCTAGAGGCATCAGGTGTGTCCTTCATTGTCTCTAGTTTGTTTAAGTACTGCTCCAAATTGAAACCGGTCTTATGAAACGGCTTAGTATTGATAATGTCAACCGAATCGCCCAGTTCATTAAGAGTAACAGAGTCCAGCTGTACCTTATCACTAAACTTCATTGATTCACAGCAAACTAGAACTGGGATATTCTTATTTTTGCAAGCCATAGCGATCATTGCTGATCCCACACGTGAATATAAGCGGCCATTGGACAACATTGAGTGGGCTCCCAAAAAGCAAAAATCTATGTCTGATTTTTCGAGAACAGAAGAGAGAGAGTTTATAAGATTGTAGTGGCACTTGATATTTTCCAATAACGCAAGTTCCTTTGCAAGCTTCTTTCCTTCAAATAAAGGTTTTGAATCAATGATGTATATTTCAAAATGTTTATTCTCTGCTAAAGCACAAAACTCAAACAGTTTCTGTAAAACATCCGAATGTGCATATGTAATAATTTTGGAGTTATTCTGGATATGTTTGGAAGCAAACTGAGTTATAACTTTGCCAGAGTAGAGAATCTTCTCTTTCACAAACAGGTCTATCTCTTCAATTAGCTGAGCTTTAGCCAGTTCATCTGTCGTATCAATAGGTATAAGGGATATACGCTGTTTTAGCCATCTGATTGCATTTCCCATGGAAATGCTCAAAGGGCGCCCTGTTTTGAGATACTCAATCTGATGTGATAAATGCGATGTCAAGTTTCTCTGAAGCGACGTACTGTTGGGAGTCTTGTATGATCTTATAACATCTTTGAATGCTTCCAACATATGCTGACATCTTGCTGTTGATCCAACGATTTTGTAAGTAGATATTTTCAGAGTCAGAGACAATATCTTCGGATGCACTATACTAGCAATTTGTGGTGAGGCTGATATTCTTTGTTCACGAGTCTCCAAGTGTCCAAACATAGGCGGCACCTTATCACTAACAGTTTCTTTGATTTTGGCAGAGTTAAGCTGCTTCTTTATATGGGATGCAGTCATGGGTTTTCGATTTTGTTCCTTCCCCTGGCCCTGGGGCCCAGAGTTATCATCACCTGAACCTTTTGCAGCTGCTCTTTTAGCTGCCTTTTCTTTCTTCTTCAGCTCTTTCAATTCCTTATTGCTTAACGCTTGTTCTCCTTTGACCGCTGGCTTCGAGCCTTCTGGTTGTCCAGACGGAGGAGTCTCAAGCTCCAACTTTTGTTTTTCGACTTCCTTTTCGCCCATTTTGCATAATTCTTATAAGCAATTGCTATTGTTGTCTTACAATTTCAACACCATTTCATCATTCATCGATGTCCCTGTGTTCAACTATTCGTCATTGAATCAAATTTTCAACCTCAAAATTGCACCGCCATTACACCGCCACGAGTGGCGGTGAGATTACATAATCAGAAAGAAAAATTTTGCTCTTGATCATGGAAGAAGGTTTTAAATGTCAAATAAGATACCTTAAGTAGGCCAACAGGGGCAATAAAAGCCTATTAAACTAGAGAAACTGATACGCTGAAGCTTATAGCTGTATAAAAGAGAAACTTGCATTTTTGGGGAAGAGAAAATATTAATAATAAGACCCCAAAAAGATGGCACCAGCAATCACTGAAGATGAGGCCGAAAAGAACGTGCAAATGTGGAAGGTGAAGAAGCTGATTAAGAACCTGGAAAAGGCTAGGGGTAATGGTACTTCGATGATTTCGCTTATCATTCCACCAAGAGGCCAGATTTCAATGACTCAGAGAATGTTGACTGAAGAGTATGGTACAGCTTCTAATATCAAATCGCGAGTCAACAGACTTTCCGTTCTCTCTGCGATTACATCTACCCAGCAAAAACTCAAATTGTACAATACTGTCCCTCCAAATGGGCTTGTGGTGTATTGTGGTGAAGTTTTAACCGAGCAGGGAAAGGAAAAAAAGCTTACAATTGGTTTTGAACCTTTCAAACCTATCAATACCTCTTTGTACCTTTGTGACAATAAGTTTCACACAGAGGCACTATCCGAACTATTGGAGAGTGATGATAAGTTTGGATTCATTGTTATGGATGGTAACGGAGCACTTTTTGGTACATTGTCAGGAAACACCAGAGAAGTGTTGCACAAATTTACAGTCGACTTGCCAAAAAAACATGGTAGAGGTGGTCAGTCTGCTTTGCGTTTCTCTAGATTGAGAGAAGAGAAAAGACACAACTACGTTAGAAAGGTGGCCGAGGTTGCGGTTCAAAATTTTATCACAGGTGATAAGGTCAATGTTGCAGGTTTGATTCTTGCGGGTTCTGCTGACTTCAAAACTGAATTGAGTAGATCGGATATGTTTGATATGAGACTTCAAGCAAAAATCATAAAGCTTGTCGACATTTCGTACGGAGGTGAAAATGGATTTAACCAGGCAATTGAGCTTTCTGCGGAAACCTTGTCAAATGTCAAGTTTGTTCAAGAGAAAAAACTCATATCTCAATACTTTGATGAGATATCCCAAGACACAGGCAAATTCTGCTATGGTATCGAGGATACATTAAAAGCCCTTGATTTAGGTGCATGTGAAATAGTTATCGTTTATGAGGGTCTAGAGACTATCAGATATACATTAAAAGATTCGGAAGGCAATGAAGTAATTGCTCATGCCGCTCCTTCAGAATCGAAGGAAAATTTCATGTTGGACAAGAAAACAGGACAGGAAATGGAGATTGTTGATGAAACCCCATTTTTGGAATGGCTGGCTGAAAACTACAAAAACTATGGTGCTACTCTTGAGTTTGTCACCGATAGATCGTCTGAAGGAGCCCAGTTTGTCAAGGGTTTTGGTGGTATAGGTGCCTTATTAAGGTATAAGGTTAACTTTGAACAATTAATGTCCGACTCCGAAGATGAGTTCTACAGTGACTAAATGATGATGAAGCATAATATCAATTGGTGCTTTTCCGAAAAATGAATGTTGTTTAAAGTAGAGTTCTTTCCGATTCATGGTGTATTTAAAATTTTACGCGGAAGCAGTGTTTGACGTAACATGTAAAATGTCTATTAATGCTTATGATCTTTAAGTTTACTTTTAGTCCCCTTTAACATATGTAAGGCATCCCGTTGCAATCGTCCTTCAATAGCGTCACCGGAATTTTCGTACTTGATCATCATGTCTGCTAGATTCACGAGACCACCTGCAATGTACGATCTTCTTCCCTCTCCCCTTATAGGTTTCGAGAGCAGCCTTTTTAGCTGGGCTCTCAGCACTTTGGAGTCAGTTTTATTTAACTGCTTACCCTCTCTTCTCTTTCTGTCCCTCTTGATAAAATCATCCTCCTCCAGATCGTCTATATCTTCAATGCCGAGTTCTTCAGCTGCTTTTTCCATCCAAGACTTTTCTTTCTGGACCGACTGTCCTGTAACCTCAGACTGCGCAAGCTTTGAGCTGAGGTCAAGTCGTTCTTTTAGCTGATCAAGTATCTCCACCTGTAATGGTAATGTCTTGAGATTATCAGTTTCTGCGTCCTTTGTGACCAGTTTACGCAGCTGAGGGAGGGCTCCAGATGCCTCATTTGGAGAGCAGAGAATGACACTGACACCCTCTCTACCCGCTCTTGCAGTTCTACCAGATCTATGAATGTATGTATCTGCAGACCGTGGTAAATGATAATGAACAACATGATCGATGAACGGAATGTCTAATCCCCTAGCAGCCACATCTGATGCAATGAGTACGGCAGACTTCTTCTGCTTCCGAGCATTTTCGGCGCTTAAAGTGAATCTTTCCACAGCTCGTAGTCGCTGCTTTTGAATCATCGAGGAGTGTAGAGATATTGCGGGAATACCAAGATTATTCAAAAGGGGTGCCAACCGTTTTACTGAATCAATTGAGTTAGTAAAGACCAAGCTGACCCCCGGAAAAACAATCAAGAAGTAGTACAGCATGAGGTCACGCTCCAGAGGTGAACAAGGAAGTACAGCTTCCGTGACGTTTCCAGCCACAGTCTCTGTAGGGTTGGCATTTATAAATTGTGGTTTGTTGCGGAATTTGAGTCGGCTCGTCAAAAGGCTGATCACTTCCTTTTCTTCCGCAGAAGTACCTTCAACAGATTCTTTTAGTTCTTTCTTGAATTTCCCTCCAGTTCCATTTTTGGAATGATCTAGCTTGCTCAAAAGATCCTTTGAAAATGTCGCTGAAAATACTAATGACTGCCACTTTTTAGCCCCAAGTCCTTCTTTAGGACGATGATTTTGTAGAACTTCCAAAATCTTGGCTAGCTCGTCGAAATGTCCATCTTGCAATAATCTATCAGCCTCGTCAAAAATAAGAGCTTCGGTAGATGCTAACTGGACTGCTATTTCGTTAGATTTTTCCAATATTTCCAAAAACCGTCCTGGGGTTGCAATTATCACTCTTGGATGATAACCAAGCAATCGTTCTTGTTTTTGAAGTGACAGACCTCCAGTAAGAGATATTATAGAGTTTTTGGAAATATTTGTGTGCTGGCATAGTTTGATCAAGTGATTCATAACTTGATTTGCCAGTTCTCTTGTAGGAGTGAATATTATACCGTTTGGATAGGTAACATCAGACACACCTTTCATGCTCTTCAAAGCATTTTCCAAAAGAGGAATGCCGTAGGCCAATGTTTTACCTGATCCTGTTATTGCTTTCCCAATGACATCCTTACCTTGCAACACCATTGGAATGGCTTTCTTCTGTATAGTGGTCGGAGATTTGAAGCCAAGTGCATCAAGAGCATGTAGTGTTTCAGCCGAAAGAGACGAAATTTCATTAGACCATAAAGGAAGAGATACACTGTCGTCGACATTATCTATGAATGAGTCGTCTTTAACCTCTGAAAAGACGTTGGCCATCAGACTGTCTGGAGAAGAGTATGCGTCCTTAAATGAATCCTCGCTACTCGCCTTATCAGGGGAACTTTGATTGGGCACATCAGAGTCTGATTGTTTTATTTCAAGTTCCGCTTTTTTTGATAGATGTTCAAGCTTTGGTCGGCTATCTGGGTCAGGTTTGCTATTCACAAGCGCTTCGCTCGCAGTATCACCTGTCGTTTTGTCTTTCAACTCTTCTTTGTTTTTAACCACAAACTCAACTTTTCCGTGAACAACATTAACACCTACACCATCTATCTCCTCAAGGCCATAGAACCCTCCATAGTCATCCAGAGTATCAGGAATTTCAGTCGATGTCCAGTTCAGGTTATCTGCAGAAACTGTTCTAATACCTGGAATTTTTGTATCAGGTCCATCCAAACGCCGCTTTTTTGCATTTTTTTTGTTCAACTGATGCTTTCGCTTTTGAGATTTGTTTTTAGACTCAAATGCCATATCTAACCCTTATAGTTTTACCAATATAGTTCCAAAGAGATAAGAAGGATACATAATCGAATCAATGAAATTTTTTGAAATTTTTTTTACTCTTGTAATTTTTTGCATATCCAACTTCAGTTTTGAATCTCCATACAAAATGTAAAGTTTTCTCTTCTGAAGTTTGAAAGTTATTTG
Source organism: Ogataea populi-albae (assembly GCA_030579375.1). NCBI lineage: Eukaryota > Fungi > Ascomycota > Pichiomycetes > Pichiales > Pichiaceae > Ogataea > Ogataea populi-albae. Next base: position 144,181 of record JAKTQY010000014.1, on the reverse strand, counting down.
ATAGCGATCAACGAAGCAGATTAGAAGAACATAGACGTTAATCTGGATGCCTAATAATGGAAAAAGAAGAAGAACTGGTCTGCTATCGAAGAGTTCCGGATCCATAACGTCCTCGCCTGGATCTAAATCACCATCTGGCCTTAAACCACAGAAAGCCAGAAATTTGATAAGGAGATATCACATTCTAATTAAATATAAGACCTCTATAATCCAAACTTTGAACAAACTAGAGGGGAGAGACCTGAACGAAGTTGATTTTTTGAACCAATTCATAGCTAAAAATGAGTTACTCTCTAGCACATATACCAATTCAAGGCAGGAAGTGATCGATAAATTGCGCACCACAGATACTACTACAATTCATGATCTCACAAAGATCGAGCTAGTGAAAAGGCTAGGAGAGATTGATGGAGAAATATCGGTAATTGGTGGTCTGAAAACTTATCAAACAGCTTCAAGACAGGGACAAAGCTTGGTGAGAGGAGGTGACTCTTCAAAGAAACTGGTAGAATGGCTGACGGAACTTCGAATGTTCAAGCAGGGAGGTAATGCTACTGCCCTGGAAATTGGCTGCTTGAGCTCAAAAAATAAGATCTCTATGTGCAAGCTATTACAGGATGTGGTTAAAATAGACTTGCACTCACAAGAACCAGGTGTCATTATTCAGCAAGACTTCATGGAAAGACCATTGCCAGTTAGTACGAGCGAGAGGTTCGACCTCATATCATGCTCGCTGGTAGTTAATTTTGTGCCAGATCCTGTGCTTCGAGGTGAAATGCTGAAACGTATAACTCAGTTTCTTAAACCTCCAAAAGGGGCATACTTTTCGCTTCTCTTCTTTGTGCTTCCATTACCGTGCGTTTCCAACTCCCGCTATTTTGATCAAGAAAGAATGGATTATGTTATGACAGGTCTGGGCTTTGAATGCATGAAACGTCACGAATCACAAAAGCTGGCCTACTGGCTGTATAAATGGAAGGGCGCAGAATTTATCATAGAGGACCTAAAAGTTCACAAAAAGGAGCTTCATAAAGGTAGTAAAAGAAACAACTTTTGCGTGATCATAAAGTGAGAATTAGATGGAGGTCTGGCCCTTCTTCGATAGAGCCAAAAAACACATGTCACTGAACGTATACTGCCACGGTTGCGAGAGTTTATTTCCACATTTTATGACATGGAACACCAAATCATCAAAGTAGCATTTGTCGAAATTGTACTCAACTTCAGGTTCAAGAAAACGCCGCCTCTTTTCCCGCTTGCCAACTCTTTTTGCAACAACCTGCTGGAACCCCTGGTTTTCTTGATTGAATACTCCGTTGTCTCTGGCAAGTTTGGCTATTCTCGAGCAAAATGGATACTTTTGGAAAAACTCTTGCCGGCTAAACTTGTTATCATATACTGTGAGATCGTTACCGATCATCCATCTAGGTTTTTCGCTCTCTATGATCTGTTCCAGCAGCCTGATAGGAGCATGTGGCATGTAATACAACCTTCGATCGTCATGTCCTGCTATTTCTGCAGTCGCTTCCACAATGTAGCCCAACTTTTGTGTAAGAAACTTAATATCGAGGTCCTGGAACACGGGGTCCCAGAGTGAAACATAGCTGATATTAAAGTCTATTTTTATGAGTTGGAGGAGACACAACTGCAGTAGAGCCTGTTGACTAGTGCTGGGAGATCCGAGCGCCAGACACCTCACGGATGTCCAAACAATGCCTGTTTCTTCGGCGTATGCCTTCATGTATCCATGTATCTCACAATACACGTCAGATGTTCTGATTGTCTCCAATTCTTTGAACATGTTCTCGAGACGGCAGGAGTCTCTACCAGCACCCATGCTGGGATTTTTCGTACCCTCAGTCGCCATTCGTCTGGCCTTAGATATCACAAATCCTGAATTCTCCATATCAACTTCTCCAGGAGCCAATCAAACCTCCTGGCAGTCCCCAGCATCACACCAACGCTCTCACTTGATCCTTATAGTACTTTTCATCACACTAACATAGCTCTATAACAAAGGCTGTGTATGCTTATGTCATTGCTTAGCCAAATTTTTCACAACGATCATATCGACAAAGGACAGCTTAAGAGACGATAACAGAGTTTGTAAAAGCACTGATGTTAAGCTCATAAACATTGATGATGCACCCTGACCATAAAGGGCGTCGTTCGTCCATAACCGACGATGTCTTCTTGGAACAGTTGTGATAACAATAATATTAATGGCCTTTCTTGCTGATGAAAGGAAATTTCCATAATAGAAAAGACTAAATCAGGCAAATGGCGTTTCGGGGATGATCGGTCTTCGTCGCAATGGTGTAAAACAGCTAAGAACAGGACTTGGCGACTTGTATTGATAAGAAGAAACCTAATACTCACCTAAACGGCATGTGAGACCGGGCAAGGTAGTATTTAAAGGGTTCGAAGTACAAATGGGCAGCTAAATAGCAGCAGGTTGGATTTTATAGCGTGGTAAAGAACCCAGAGAAATGATTTGCGACGATTATCTGACAGGTGCACATTCGCTCGATATACCCCAGGAGACCATCGACAAGGAAGTCCGGTTGATCATCGACGAGCTGAAAAACAAGCCAGGATTCAATCCAAACCAGTTGTTCGATCCTGAATTACATCTCGCATTCAAGGAAGAATATTTTGATACTGTCAAACAGTTCACCTTAGATGATTTGGGAATAAAGAAGACCCATGTGAAGCCTATAAGCAACTTTGGTGCTACCTACCCGTTCCCACTGCTCACGCCGGAGGCTATCGATATCATGAAATGGGAGGCCTTTCAAACAGATACATTGAAAAAGTACGGAAGGCTCACAAACCCTGATTTCAGTCTGAAGACAAACAGACTTGATTTCCACATTGCAGGTTATCCATCCGAAGGCCTTGCTCCTTTCACCAAATCCGTATACGACCATCCCAGGATCAAGGAGATTTTCTCCAAGTTCGTAGGAGTTCCAGTTACCACTACCTACAACTACGATGTCAATCATGTCAATGTTGCACTAGCAGACTCAGACTTGCCATTGGACTGCCAGCTGTATCCTGAACCAGAGAGGGATGCAAACGGAAAGAAAATCTTCAAGGCGCAAGAGGTGGGCTCCATCTTGGGACAGCACTACGATTCCACTTCAATTGCGGCAGTCATTATGTGGGACTGTCCGAAGAACAAGGGTGGTGAGACGGTCATCATTACGGGTGATGAGAGTCCTTTGGTGATTCCAGACATTGCCAAGCCGGGCTTTTGTACTTTGTTGCAAGCAAGAGTGATCAGACATATTGCTACCAAGCCCAACTCCAACTCTAACAGAATTGCGACAGTAGCTGGCTACTATCCTGCAGCTCCGGTGTTGGACAACAGTTGTTTGACAAGTGTGAGACCAAGTATTTTGCCTAGATCTTTACACGATCAATTCTATACCGAGTGGATTGATTTCAGATTCAGAAGACTCGAACAATGTCTTGAAGACAAGAGAAACAAACTCACCGAGGCATTTAAAAGAGGTGAGAAGTTCGACCAGAACGATATTATCAAGTTCTCGAAAGAGTGTGAAGAGTATCTACATAACAGCTGGTGTGAAATGGAGGCCGTCAGCAATGAGCCATATCCTCCTCCTTTATTTTCTACGCCATATTCAAACTTATAGTGTTTTTGCCATAATTCTAAACGAGTTCACATCCCAAAATAAAGTCTTATACCTCATAAAATCAACCCTATAAACTCCACCCAAAAGACTCCAAAATAACTGATACTGCTAGATAACCTAAATGACCGCAAATCCACTTGCATAGCTGACACTGCTGTCACGGGGAGAAGTTACACTAGAGCTTTGTGTGTATCCAATCCAATTGAACTTACTTTGTGGACCTTTGTCAAACTCTTCCATGATGTTAAGTAGTACGCTGAGAGGTTTGGCTCCACATATAGTGTTGTTCGTTGTCTTAAGGTACTCTCTGAACGCCTTGAAAGATCCAGTAGAAACAACTTTCATTGCTGTCTTGTCCAGGGCCTCGATGCTTTTATAAATCGGCAATGACCCTTTGTCATTCAGCACTTTGGTAGAGTGTTTAAGGTCTTGCAAGCTCTCTAAACTGCCATTAGGAGTGTAAGAGGTATAGCCGAATCTCGAACCCCAGTGGCAAAAGTCAGTGCTGATGATAAAAGCATTTTCTGGGTTTGCAAAGTAAGGTTTCAAGTGGGAAGCAACTTTCTTCTCAAAGAGCTCGTCTGAAGCGCTTATCATAATTGGGATAATCTTGGGAGAGCCTTGTGGCAAGTCCTTGGTGACTTTATAGAGAAAAGGCATGTGCATCTCGAAGCTATGCTCGTCTTCATCCATAGTAGGCGACATCAGCTTGAACAGAGTTGGGTCTGCCTTCACCAACTTTTGTATTACCGATCTATCGACCTCAATGTCCCCCAGTGGTGTTGCGTACTTGTCGAAGTTTGTGGTCATCACAGACCCTTTGAAATACACGTGGTGTGATGGTCCCATGATGAACACTCTTTTCACTTTGGAAGCATCAAATGCCTTATATGTCTCAGCAAGAGTAGGTCCTGCATAGGCATATCCCGCGTGCGGACCCACAAGTACTCTAGCTCCCGATATGCCGTCTCCAGCATGGGCCAAAAGCTCCTCCAATTCATTGTCTAGCACTGAAGGCGACCCCGAATACCAAGATCCCGCATGTGTAGCGGCTCGTCTTCCTGTTGCTAGTGACATCTTCAAGTAGGTCTTATCAAGAAGATGAGATGTCGAATGTTTCGCTGTTATCTTATAGAAACTATATTATGCTGTATTGAAGCACTCTATCTTATTAGAAAGATATACTCCTTCTAGTTCGGTTTTCTCACTTCTGACAAATTCTCACCCTTTGCACTATATCTAAAGTACCTAGGAGTTTGTATTTGGTTCGATACTTCAACGTATAGCAACTCTTTGGATGAAACTATCTAAAGAAGAAAAGATTAGAATCACATCATGCTACTATCATATACTGATTAAAATTAATTAATTCCCTTAAAAAAAAAGATCTAACATGAATTAGTGAAATACATTTGTTTGTGAATATGAAGTCTGTAGAAGGCTTAGAGACATCTCATTCGACAAAGGTTGGATATGGAAGTGTTAAGCAAGTTTGTTTATCTTGTCTGACTCAGAATGCCTGGAAACGATGTCACACCAGGTGAAATTTACAAAGGTGTGGTGAGAAATATACGAAACTTTGGGGCTTTTATATCGTTGGTTGGGCCAGGAAGCAAGGATTCACGATCTAGAAGAGATGGACTGTGCCATGTGTCTGAAATTTGGTCGAGAGGAAGACTCGAACATCCCGGAGATGTGCTGAAAGTAGATCAGGAGGTGTATGTAAAGGTGATAAATGTTCAAAATGACGGCAAAATATCACTTTCCATGAAGAATATCAATCAGCTGACAGGTGTAGAAGAGTTGTCCGAGAAGCCACAGTGGTCTGATGCTTTGGCAAGGGGTCACAAACGAAAGCAAGAACCCGACATGTGGGAGCTTAATCAAATGAATAAGGCCTTTGGAGCCAAACGAATGTCTGTGCGCTCTAACAACGAGGACGATCCGTTTGCAGAGGTAGACGATGACGGTGTACTATCAGAGGATGATGAGGATGTTGAAATTGAGCTTTCAAATGGGCTCCCTCCTTTTCTTCAAGGCAAGGACTTCAAGATCAACAAAGATGTTCTTGCTTTAAAAGTTACTAAGAACCCCGAAGGTTCATTAAACAGAATTGCACAGAACGGGTCACGATTTATGAGCGAGGCAAAACGGCTGAAGCAAGAGAAGCGTTTGGAGGAGGAGAGAAAGAAGAGACTCGAAGAAAAGAATAGGAGTTCAGACGACCCGTTACTGGTTGACATGCTACCTAAAGTTCAACATGGATTCTTTTCAGCAGAGACAGGTGACAACTCAGCGTTTAGAGAATGGCAACAGCAATCAAAGACACAGTCTTACGGAATACGATCGAAGCTGAGCATCAGAGAACAAAGAGAGTCCCTGCCTGTTTTTAGAAAAAGAGAAGATTTGGTACGTCTGGTTGACGAAAACGACTTTCTTGTTGTCGTCGGTGAGACTGGTTCAGGAAAAACAACTCAGATAACACAATATCTAGCAGAAGAGGGTTATGGAGAAAGAGGAATTATTGCTTGCACGCAGCCACGTAGAGTTGCTGCTACAAGTGTGGCGAAAAGGGTGGCAGAGGAGGTTGGCTGCAAGGTGGGAGAAGAAGTCGGTTATACAATCAGATTTGAAGATTGCACTAGCGACCAAACCGTTATCAAATACATGACGGATGGTATGCTTCAAAGAGAAGCAGTCATGGACCCTTGCTTGATGAAGTACTCGGTAATCATGCTTGATGAGGCACACGAGAGAACAATAGCGACAGATGTTCTATTTGCTTTATTGCGGGAAGCTGTAATGAAGAGGAAGGGCGGGCTGAAATTAATTGTTACTTCTGCTACACTTGATTCGGAGAAGTTCTCCAGTTATTTCAATAACTGTACTGTCTTCCATATAGAAGGAAAAACGTTTCCTGTTAAAATATTCTACACCAAGGAACCTGAATTGGATTACATCGAATCGTCCATCGAGACGGTGATTGACATACATGTCAACAATCCGCCTGGTGATATATTGGTGTTTTTAACCGGTAAAGAAGAGATTGACACTTGTTGTGAGACGCTAGTCGAAAAAATGAGCGTTTTGTATAAGTCCGATAATCAACTCTCGGAGCTCGTTATTCTTCCCATCTATTCTGCCATGCCGTCTGAAATGCAAAGCCGAATTTTTGAGCCTACACCTAAGGGAAAGCGAAAGGTTGTGCTGGCCACCAACATTGCTGAAACATCTATTACCATAGATGGTATCTACTATGTTATTGATCCAGGCTTTGTCAAAGTTAATGCTTATGACCCTAAACTTGGTATGGATTCTTTGATTGTTCAGCCCATCTCTAGAGCACAGGCAGATCAAAGGGCCGGTAGAGCGGGAAGAACTGGGCCTGGTGTTTGCTATAGATTATACACAAAAAACGCATATCTCAATGAAATGTCCGCAAACACAGTTCCGGAGATTCAGCGTCAGAACTTGTCGTACACCATTTTGATGTTGAAGGCTATGGGAATTGATGATGTGTTGAACTTTAATTTCATGGATAAACCTAATGATGATTCAGTGCTGACAGCTTTGGAAGAACTATATATATTGGATGCTCTTGATGACGATGGCAAGCTTACAGAAATCGGTAAATACATGACATACTTCCCAATGGAGCCTCTTTTAGCGAAGACACTCATCAAATCGATTGAATTTGGTTGCTCATTTGAGATAATTACCATTACAGCGATGCTCTCTGTTCCAGATGTCTTCTACCGGCCAAAGGACAAAAGAGAACACGCTGACAAGATGAAAATGAAGTTTCATCACTATAATGGAGATCACCTTACTCTTCTTAATGTGTACAACAAATGGGAAGATTCGAACTTCTCAAAATCGTGGTGTCAAGAACACTTCATCCACGAAAAATCAATGAAAAGAGCAAGAGATGTAAAGCGACAGCTGATGAAGATCATGCAAAGTCTAGATCGCAAAGAACGGAGAGCCAACTCCTCCATTATTAGCTGTAACGGGAATCTGGATCAAGTTCGGCTTGCGATTGTTTCAGGGTTTTTCAAAAATGCGGCCAAGAGATCTTCGAATCATGGTCATGACAATGAGGAGGGTTCTTATCGTACACTAGTTGAGAACACTCCTGTGCATATGCATCCCTCTTCGTCTTTATTCAAAAAAAGTGGTGTAGATTATGTGGTGTATCATACTCTCATCTTAACGAACAAGGAATACATGCACTGCATCACCAAGATTGAACCGAAATGGTTGATTCTTTGCGCTCCAAGATTCTTCCAGAGTGCAGACCCAAGCCAATTGAGCGCACGAAAGAAAAAAGAAAAGATTCAACCGCTGTTCAATAGAAACGATGTGAAGGAGAAGTGGAGATTGAGTAAGGGTAGACGATAAATAGATCAATTTTTCATGTTTTTTAAGATTTCATCGCCTCTAATTCTTCTATTATGCGACTCTTAGAAGAGCTGAACTCTAGATCGATACGCTTTCCGAAGAAGTTTTCGCCCTGTAAACTTGCCAAAGCCATCTGCGACTCTCCAAGAGAACTGAACACCACCCAAGCCTGGCCCCTCCACTTACCTTTGTTTGTGTAGTTGATTTTGATAACATCCCCATAGGTAGAGAATAATATGTACAGGTTCTGTCTTACAGTGGAAGGTGGCAGTTTGTCGTTGAGGTTCTTCACGTAAAGAGTATAGTTTGGTTTGTGCTTAGATTTCTCCGATTGCTTGGCTTTTTTCCGAGATAAAGACGTATCTTCTTCAGTATTTGAAGTCTTTTCTAACTCTAGGACTCTCTTCGGTGCCATTTGGTTTGTATTTGCATGAGACTAGCCTTAGCCTGCAAACAAGTGAAAGCACCCTTTCGTTTACTTTCTTTTCAATTTAATTTTTTTTCTCCACGCGATATTTTGGCCGACAATATCGTAGTAGATTTTGGTAGCAGGTCATTTAAGTTTCTTATATAACATCTACATAAGATATAGACTAAACTCTAATATTAAAAGGTGCAGCAAAGTTGAAAGCATTAAAAAAAAGGGTACAGTGTTCTCTGTATACTCAAGCAACCTTCCAGCGCCACCTGAGATCAGCCAACTGTGAGCACCTCTTCCAACTTGTCTGCGAATAACTCTTTGGACTTTATTTTGACGATCAAAAACTTAGGGATATAGATGCCACCAATAAAAGGAAGTGCGAGTTGACCAGCACCATTGGTGGAACCCAGACTCACTCCACATGAAATTTTATGGTCTTTCTTAGGAGCATTAATCGACTTGTAAATACCAGAACCCGAGAGATATGTTCCAATATTGTTTACCGCAATAGGTACCCACTCTTTTGCAAGGGTGAGTGTCTTCACTGGAAAGCTCATGACATCCCCAATAGCAAACACGTTTCCCTTTGCGATTCCAGCAGCCTGTAAGGTCGGCTTTATGATAATTTCACCAGCGTCATTGGTGAGCTCATCTGAAAAAGGGTGTTCGGGAACAATAGGCTTTCCTCCAGTGCAATAGATCACCAAGTCGGCTTGTAGTTCTTTGTCTCCTGCAAAGACTACCCCATCTTTGACGGTGGCTTTTGCTCCTAGCAAAAATTTCACGTTTTTCTCTCTTAACTGGTTTGTAACCGATTTTCTTACGGAGGGCAACAGATGTTCATCCAGCAGTTGGTTGTGAGAGTGAACGATAGTGAGACTCTTTCTGCCTGCGGTGATATCATCGGCAAACTCCTCTGAGATTTCACCTGCTAATTCGCATCCGACAATACCACCACCGATCAAAACGATGTTTTTTGCAGCCTTCAGCTTTTGGGCTTGTGTATCAACATAAGAGGCAATTGCTTCCAATGTGTTATTCTCACTCTTGCCAAAATCGATGGGGTCTTGCCAACGAATACCAGTTGCGAGCACCAACACATCGAAGTAAAATTCCTGTCCTTTCTCTGTTTTGATTTTAGAATCGTCAAAGTAAACAACTTTATCATAGACACATCTAACACTGTCAGGAAGGAGTTTGTTGAGACGTCTCGTATGATGTGACAAATCGCTAAGTCGCCAGAATCTGATGGAAGCTGGTATCATCGTAATGTAATCCACAGGAGTGATAAGCACAACCTCTACATCGGTTCTCTTGGCTAGCTCGGCTGCAACTACAATTCCGAAGAAACCACTGCCCACAATGATCGCACGTTTCGTCTCTTTTACACTCATCTTGACAGGCTTAACAAAATTTCTTATCAGAGTGCCCAGTCTTCAATCCAGTTGAGGACTTTTTATCAGAGTCACTCTCGTCGCAGCTTGATTTGGAATAGAATTTCAGCAGCTCATTCAGGTACAGTCTGGCCTATTTATAATCTTTTAAAATGAGAAAGAGAACAATTTATCCCCGTCTTGAAACGGGATTATCTTAGCTCCGTCGTTTAGATCCGAATATGATTTCTTTATTCTATTTCGAATCCCGAAAACCGTGGCGGAATTTTCGAAGATCAGAAACTTTTATATAGCCGTGCAAACAGTATCAAGTTATCTCAACTCCGAGATATTGATAGTGCGGTTTTGGGGCGTCAAATCAATGGTGGCATTTAAGCTCGATTACAACAGTTTGAAATGTATCAGTAGCGAGGTATAGGTTTTCAGGAACAGTTTCATAAATTTGGAACCAAATTCCAATTTTTACATAATTAATACATTTGAAAAAGCAGGCCAAAGTACTTCTGAGTATTTATCAGATCCCCAAGTGATTTTTCAGTAGGGCCACGAGATCAGATAACTTCCAGCAGCTCGTTCAGATTGTCTCGATGAAGGTCGTTGGACTTGCGTTTGACAATATAAAATTTAGGGAGGTAGATAGTGCAAAGTAAAGGAAGTGTGAGATGACCAGCACCATTATTGGAACCTAAGCTCACTCCGCACAAGAATGTCTGATCTCCACGGGGAAGTTTAATCAACTTGTGGTCTTCAGAACCCGGAAGATATGCTTGGATGTTGGTCATTAAAACAGCTGACCATTCCTTCCAATTTTTAAGAGTCTTGAATGGATAATTGATGACATCTCCAACTACAAAAATATTTCCCTTTGCGATTCCAGCAGCCTGCATTGTTGGCCTCACAATTATTTCACCAGCATTGTTGATGAGCTCTTTTAAAAAGGGGTTCTTAGGGATAGATGGCTTGTCTCCAGTGCAATAGATCACCAAGTCGGCCTGTATGTTTCTGTCTCCTGCAAAAACCACTCCAATTTTCACCGTGGCTTTTGTCCTAGCAAGAATTTCACGTTTTTCCCTCTTAACTGGTTTGTAACCGATAGTCTTAGGGAAGGCAGCAGGGATATTGTTTTCAACAATCCTTATTCCCTTGCTTTTCAATATGATTTCAGTCACTAGGCAGCATTTATGCTCCTATCTGGTCTATTCAAAATGTTTCGACGTGAAAACCTCTCATTCTGGTCTTCGGGCGAGATGATCTCTTCTTCATGTTAGCGAATTCCTTAACACCGAAAAACAAATCCGGCTCGCGAGAGACCCGTACTCTATGTAGAAGCCATCCTAAATGTATTAAACAAGCTAGACGTCAAGCTCTAAAGGTGCAACTAGAGTAAACACGACGGACGCAGGACCTATTAAGCTACATACTTGTGCGCTTTTCGAGCTTCGAAGAAAAATAGTAATAAATTTTTCAAAATTAATTCAATACAGATTTATCAAGCTACAAGTTTATCATTGAATCGATCTCTAAAATATTAGAGTGAATTCTGATATTCAGACTAATAATACTAAAAAAACAAAGCAAATTATTTCTAAAAACTCCCTAGATGCTCAAGTGATGTTCCACCACCATTGAAAGATTAGACGGAAGTGAGTAGCTCGTCCATCTTGTCTGCAAAGAGGTCCTTAGATTTGACCTTTGCAACCATGAACTTAGGAAGGGAGACAGTACCGATCAGAGGAAGTGGCATCTGGCCAGCACCATTCTTGGAACCCAAACTGATAGCGCACATGAACTTTTGGTTTTTCGTAGGAACCTTAATCGAACTGTATGAACGAGAACCAGCCAAATAGGTTTGCACATTGCGCACAACGACAGGCACCCACTCTTTCCCAAGGGTAAGAGTCTTGATAGGGAAAGCCATAACATCTCCAATGGCAAACACATTTCCCTTTGAGATTCCAGCAGCCTGCAAAGTTGGTTTTATGATCACTTCACCGACATCATTTGTGAGGTCGCTCAAGAATGGATTTTCAGGAACAATTGGCTTACCACCGGTGCAGAAGAACACCAAGTCGGCATTTAATCTCTCATCTCCAACGTATATTGCGTCACCTTCAACCACAGCTCTTGATCCTAGCATAATATTCACGTTTTTGTCTCTCAATTGGTTTGTGACAGACTTTCTCACCGAAGAGATCTGATGTTCATCAAGTAGCTGTTCACGAGAGTGAATGATACTGAGACTTTTTCTTCCGGCAGCAATATCATCGGCAAACTCCTCTGCAATTTCGCCTGCTATTTCGCAACCAACAATACCACCACCAATCAAAACAATGTTGTTGGCAGCCTTCAATCTCTGGGCTTGACTGCTGTAGTATGCCTTAGCTCCGTCGATGCTCACCTTCTTGGTCTTGCTGAGGTCAACAGGGTCCTGCCAACGGTTACCGGTGGCAAGAATCAACACATCGAAGTCGAGTTCTTGGCCACTCTCTGTTCTAACTCTGGAGTCGTCGAAATAAACCACTTTATCGTAGACGCACTTCACACTGGAAGGAAGGAATTTGCTGATAGGTCTGGTGTGATGTGACAAGTCGCCTGTTCTCCAGAATCTGATAGAAGCTGGCAACAGGGTAATGTAATCCACAGGTGTGATCACCACAACCTCTAAATCGGTCTTCTTGGCCAGCTCGGCTGCAACTACAGTTCCATAGAAGCCACTGCCAACAATGATCGCACGCTTAGTAGCTTTGGCACCCATCTTGACACTTAATTTTCCCGTGATTTCTGCTCTTAATTAATCTTCACCCTTGTGGAGTCTTGATTTAAGTTCTATCACTTTATGGACCCTTATACTACTAATCTCATCCACTACAATGCCTCGAAATGACGATCCTTATATACACTACAGGTTTCGGACTAACTCCTTCTTGAGTCTTACGTAAGCTAATTTTTTCTTCGTCAGCAAAAAAAAAATTTTTTTCGATTACTAAAGCCGCAGCTATATATCTTGCAAACGTAGTGATAAAGTAGATTAGACCTAATAAGTCGAAAGTGGAATCGCTGGAGATAAGAGCGAAGAACTACTTGGAGGGTGGCATAGCGAGTTTCCTGGCGGTGGGAATGAGCAAATAAAACAGCCAGTTAGTGCAAGCAGCAGATGGACCCTTGAGAAAGCTGGATCCAGCAGCGTTTAGTTGATTACTAAACGACGGCACATGGTACTCCCTTTGTGTCTATAACGCATGTTGGCTATGCTGAACAAGCTTGGACGCGAAAACTGAGTAAGCCACAGAGTAATTCTGAGTCAGCTCACGGCGTAATTCTGAGTAAGCTACTGTTATAAAAGTGAGTAAGCCGGGGAAAATTTAATGTGCTGACAAAGCGATAGTTGAAACACCCGTACACGGGGTATCGAGGAAGAGAGCAACAGGGTAAAGTGTTATAGATATACATACATCAGTAGGGGATGCAGCTGCAAAGAATGCTATAAACTAGTTGTCGGGAACACCAATGTCCTCGTTCCAGTCACCTGGTCTTTCCTTGATGAACTTGGCCATCAAGGTCTTGCAGTCGTTGTTCTGCATGTTGATCACCTGGACACCATTGTGGATCAGCCAGTCTTCAGCTCCACGGAAGTTGTCGTTCTCGCCCATAACAACCCTAGGGATCTTGAACAGAACCGCAGAGCCGCTGCACATTGGGCACGGAGACAAGGTAGTGTAGAGCTGCTAACGTTAGTGAATGTTGCTCGGTAACGGCTATCTTCAGTATTGCCTTTTTCTGATACTTACGGTGCATTTGGCATACACTTCTGCCTTGAGTCTCCCACAGTTCTCTAGACACGAGATCTCGCCGTGGAGCGTCGCAGAGTTCTTCTGGATCCGCTGATTGTGGCCACGACCGAGAACCGTGCCGTCCTCGTGGATCAAGCAAGAGCCTACACAGGTTAGTAGACTGCGCAGTGCATGGATTTTCGTGGGTACTTACCGATGGGGATGCCACCCTGTTCATAGCCTGTAGCGGGACGAGGTTAGTAGACCGTTGATGGTGCTGGAAGTAGCAGATACGCACTTTTTTGGGCCTCCTGGAGCGCAATCTCGAGTCCTTTATGGTCGTCAAAGCCCATTCTTGCAATTTCTACTTAGTATCGGTCCTTGATCAGTACATACAACCACTTTTCTCCTCCTATTCTTGTACTGGACCCCAACTTAGTGACAGATTGTCCACCGTTTTCCTCGCTATTTTGACTCGGGCCCTTCATCAGATGGCAGATAGCAGTTGCTCCGTGGAACAGCCGAGGTTAAAATACAATGCCGTTGATAATTGTGTCGACCGCGTCGATCGTCTCCGACAAGGCTGTGCATCAACTTAGCCGTGGCGCAGCATTTTGGACCTTCTGTATGTGGCGGTGCAGATCTTAACACCGATAAAACTGAAGTTTATGTCAGTAAAATGGTCAGAAAAAGCATCAATGAAGTGAAGGAAAGGAGTGGTGGAGTTAACTGATGGATTTATGAGGAAGAACAGTGGTTGTAAGCTGTTGGGTGTCCTATACAGGTGATATCAGAAGCTTTGAACGGTAGTGACTTGCAGGAAACCTAGAGAGGTCGAAGGCGAGCACGAAAAGCTAGTGACTGGCATATACTTGGCTGATTTGAAAAGAATAGCCAAAAACGGTGGGCGCTGGCTCGGAGATTGAAAACCAAGACAAGAAGATTTGATGGGTTTAGAAGGTCCAGAATACTCCTGACTAGCACGAGAATCATATCACAGACGCCTTCAATGTTGTGGACGAGGAGCAGGCGTACCCACAGCGGATTAGCGGGAAACAAGGCTGTGCTGATGTCACTTGTAGCTGTGGTTGGATGGTTGATAGGAGCTTGTGAGGCGATAGAGTTCACGCCGAAGGACTCTGTTCTATTTTCGTGTTTACTGTCGACCGTTAGCCTAAGATTCGATTACCAGCCGCCGCAGTCTGAAAGTGAGTTTTGGTACCCGCTCTGCCATCATGAGCCTATTATCGGTACACTGATGCTTTGCTTTGAGGGGCAGGCTGCAGAGACCGGCCCCGAGCTGCTTCAATACACTTATTCCAGGTATGCTGAAACCTGTAACAAACAGGCCAGCACCCAATACGACGTTGCTGCCTTGCAGGCAGCCTATGAAAACGCTACACGGTACGCCCTCGATGACTCGAGCTCCATCAGAGCACCGGATGTTGTGTTATACAGTCCTGTACGCCTCAATAGCACATTCGTGTCAACATACGTATCTTCGTGCGCAATCTTTTTCACCAATCTTGCCTCAACATCAACATACAGCAATTTAATGTGTTTCTTCTGGATTCTGGTCTTGAGTATCGTTGGCCTTTTCAACTTTATGAAGCATTCGAGGCTCATCAGATACCTGGAGAACAAGTCCATCAACAGATTGCGCGCTTATTTCACTATTCCAACTCTTTTCGGAGGCAAGCATTTACAACCTTGGAACATCTTTGGCTCTAAAAGAAGATTGAGGTTTTTTGATTGTTTATTACCAACAACACAAGAGTCCTTGATTTTGCTGGCCTATTGCGGCCTCATTGTTGCATTTACAGCGTTTGATTATCATATACAAAATAGCAGCATGCTTTTGGGTTCACCAAAGTCTCAAATGAGTCGATATCTTGCCGACAGGACGGGCATTCTCGCTTTCGCTCAGCTTCCAGCTCTATTTCTGTTTGGGGGTCGGAACAATATACTGATTAATCTGACTGGATTGCCTTTCAACTCTTTCATTATTTTCCACAAATGGATATCTAGGGCCATGGTGTTATTGGCGTACCTTCATGCTTTTGCATTCAAAGAGTATTTTGAACTTAACAATACTTTAGAAGAAGAGACACAGAGGATGTTTTGGAGATATGGAAGATCTGCGCTCAATGCTTCCATACTCATTCTTCTACAAGCAGTCTACTATTTCAGAAACCGATGGTATGAGTTATTTCTCATTTCGCATATATTCCTGGCCACCGTATTCATAGTTGGAGCCTTCCTGCACTGCAAAGATATAGGCTACCTCGAATGGGTCTATGCGAGTATGTTTATTTGGGCAGTTGATCGATTTTGGAGATTGATCAAGTTGTTCAAATTTGGTACTGTCAATGCTCACTTCAAATTACTCCACAATGTTATTGTGATCACTATACCTAAACCAGAAAACTGGATCGCATTTTCAGGGTGTTTTGTCTACCTCTATATTTTGTCTCCGAAGGTGAGCTGGAAGTTGTGGGAAAGCCATCCTTTCACAATTTACTCGGATGGTGACAACTTGAAGATATACATCAAACCTAAGAACGGAATGACGGCAAGTTTGCATAATTATCTCATGAGCTTGGGAGATGGGGAAGCTACGCTCAAAGTTACTGTTGAAGGCCCTTATGGCCATCCTGTCAATCTCGATCAATATGATAGTGTGCTTCTCATAGGTGGAGGGAATGGTGTTCCGGGACCGTACTACCACAGTATGAGCCAAGCAGACTCGCTGAGAAACAATGGCACAAAACTGGTGGAATTTATCTGGATCACACAGTTTTTCTCTTCCTTGAACTGGTTCGAAGACGAGTTGATAGATCTGCAAGCCAAAGATGTTCACGGAAGGGTGACTAAAACCATATATCTAACACGCGAAGGGAGTGGTGTGGCTGTTGAGCGGCCGCCGGAACAAACACCAGATATCTACCAGCCACTTCTCAGCAGCACATCGGCGAAAGATGAACTACTTGCGAGAGCCAAGGGACGTCTGATCCAGGAGCGTCTGACCGGATACCGGATGCTAACTGGGAGACCAAACATTAAAAAACTGCTAAGCAGTAAGCTGCTGGAGGCCAAACATGAGCAGCGTTCGTGCAACATGGCAATTGTTGTGTGTGGGTCGGGGCTTCTGGTCGACTCTATGCGAGATTCTGTAAGCTCTCTGCTGCTGGATGCTGATGGAGAGCTTGGTGGCCGGGGTGACTACAGAATTGATCTCTACGAAGAGCTCCAAGTTTGGTAATTATATAATTTAGATATTGCGTGGCGCATGCGCATTCTATAAACTGTATCTTCATACTATAAGCGCAAGTTGTAGCACCCTCACCATACCCTTTTCACGCCCTCTTCACGCCCTCTTCACATCATCATCACTATCAGTTCCATCTGAGACGTTTTACCACTACAATCAGAATAATTTTGCACAGCCTCGAAAACTGGTGCCGTGGTTGCACCGCCCGGTTGTAGCCTGCTGCCGGCGTCGGCGGGCAAGACTGACTGTTTTAGTGTTGAGATTTGTTATGGTTGTTTGAAGATGATAGGGGGAGAAAGAGACTAAAAGAGGTCAAGAGGGTCTTTAGGGGAGACGTGAGGCTGTGGAATTGTACAGGAGTGGAGCTACAGCACACAAACAGAGGTTTGTGGTTCTGTAGTCAACTGAAAGCGATTTTTGGTACCAGTATAACCATATAAAAAGTCAAGCAGTAGCGCATACGATAAACCCGCATAGAGCAGGAACAATAGCTACTGAAGACGCAAAAGTAGCTATAGCAGGATAATAGCTGGTCAGTTAGAAGTGCTAGAGCGCTGTATTTGGATCGGGTAGCTTCTCAGAGAGGAGAGATACATTTTGCTGACTCAGGTTCGGATTTGATTGCTAACATGGCGAGTCAAGCAGCTGCCAAGAGGCTCTGGAAGGAGTACAAGGATATCTCGAACCCGCGAACAGGGCTGAAGCAGGTCAACGTGGAGATTGACGATGACAACATTTTTCTATGGAAGGTTGCGCTGATCATCGTGGGAAAAGACACCGATTACAACGGTGCATACCTCAAAGGTCAGCTCAAATTTCCAACAAACTATCCATTTTCTCCACCTAATTTCAAATTTACGCCACCTATATATCACCCGAATGTGTACAACGACGGTCGTTTGTGCATATCTATTCTCCATGAATCAGGAAACGACCAGAACGATGAGCCTGACAACGAAACATGGTCCCCAGCACAATCCGCAGAATCAGTACTGCTATCTGTGATCTCCTTGCTGGAAGACCCCAACATTTCAAGTCCTGCCAATGTGGATGCCGCCATATCTTTCAAGAAGCATAGAGACGAGTATAGAAAACGAATAATGGTTGAGGTGAACCGTTCAAGGGCCAATATCCCAGAAGATTTTGCTATGCCAAACCCGGAGGATCTCGAAAATAAAGTCAAAGAGGTCGATGACAAGCAGGAGGATGAAGAATGGTGGGAAGATAATTACTACGATGAGGACGAGTACGATGACCAAGACCCAGAAGACGAAGATGAACATGAGGACGAAGAGGAGGACGAGGAAATGGAGGAAGAAGATGACGATGATGAATAGGATGACGATGAGTAAGAAGATATCACTGTAGACTCATATCCAGTAAATTTGCAAGTATTTAGTACCTAATCAATTATACAGAAGACTGTACACCCTTCATAACCTTTGTTTCAAAACCTGGCTCAGTTTTTCTAATCTTTTGATTGCAAGACCTTTCGGATAATCTGCATCACAACACATCAGCAATAGGTATTCTTCGTTGACGTTGTATATGTACATAAAATAAGAATTCGATTGGATGACCAACCACTCCGGCTGATTATTGGAACGCTCTTCTTCCGACAAATATCTCTGTTTCCACGATTTCACTGATAACAGCGATAGCATCTTGAGATTATCTGACGGATTTATGCTGGCGTTTATGTAATCACTGTAATACCCATCATCATCCACACTGGCAGAATTGGCAACAGACTCCCTTGAATGTGCTCTTTTAGTGTCACTAGATGGCTGTATACATGAAACCAGCGGTTGTTCTGACGTCTTCGACAGCAGCGATATTGAAATGGGATTTGATTCAGTCACCTGAGGAAGCGGCCTCAGAACCTGCGACAAAAGAAGAGACAAGTTCTTCGTATGTAACATCACTTAAGAGTTTTCGTGAAAGCTTTCCCTTCTTACAGAAGTCGTTGACTGTGTTTGATCATCTTTCACACCGACCTGATGATGGTTGTGAGGACATTTCTTTAGGAAGCTAAGACACAAGAAAACATCCGTGCACTGGAAACACCTCTCAAAAAGGAAAAAAGTTCGTTTCTTGAAAAGCGTGTTTACTGTTTGTTCCCTGCTATGGTGTTGCTGATGGAGTAGATCTAAGGGTCAAGTAAGTGTGTCAGAGCCGATTTTGGTAGCTCAAGAGCTGTTAGAGGAAAGAATAGTGCAGTGTTTGGGTTGATCTGGCATTGCAACTTTTTTTTGGGTAGAAATAAAGCTAGAAAAGGTGTTTTTGTTTCTCTCCGAATCGACTTGTCTCATTTGATGGTGATTGAGGTAGTTTTGAGACCAAAAGCACAGCTCTAGACACTCAATCCTGGACGTCAGACAGTACTGAGACTGTGTGGATAGTGGTTCACTTCCTGGTAATGAGTCAGCCGCGTCAGATAAAACGAATCCCACTTAAGGATTCCTCTAAACAGTTTGTGAATGCTGGCTCACCTCAGAACGTGTCCCAGAAGCGGTCCTTGGCTGGCCAGCGCACTGATGTGTTAATCAAGAGAGAGGAATCGCCTTCTGTTGCTTCGCAAAGCAACAGAAGTACCGGCGTGGATGATTTGGGCAAGAGCGCGCTTCAGCAGACCTCGACAAACACTAAGAAGCAGTCAAACCGCATGACCGGCGCAGAACTGCGCGAGTGGCAACAGAGCTGGAGAAAGATACTCAAAGCAAGTGTTGTGTATTTTGAAAATGACGAAGGAAAGAATGAGAAGGAGAAAATGAGGGCAAAGCTGGCGCTGCAGTCTCTAGGTGCTTCAATAGAGAGATTCTTTAGTGAGGATGTCACAATAATTGTCTCTCGCAGGGCCTATAATAAGGAGAGTGATTATCCCATGGGAGACATATTCAGGGTCGCTAAGCGAAATGAGCTAAAGGTATGGACATATGATAAAGTTTTCCGGTTCATGAATCATCTGGGAGAGCCGATCCCGGAAGACGAATCCACTCTGAAAAATAAGCTATCTTCATTGCTGAAAAATGAGAAACTGTTTGGGCCTAATGATAGAGATCCAAGCGCCAAACGAGATGATGTGAAATACTTCACTGGCTTATATTTTCACGTCTACGATCTAAGACAGCAGACAAGACCCATTATAGTCAAAGAATGGTCGCTGAATTCTATTGACTACCCTAAGTTGAACAAGTCTACAAATGGTCGATCCCTTTTCATAGAAGATTCTTCCTCAGTTAATCCCCAGAAACGCCACAAAAGGAGAATGCAGTATCTTGAAGACACAAAGGAGTATAGGCAAAGACTCATCAAAGCTTCCTATGTAACAGAAGAGGATGAATTAACTTACGATGAGCGAGTCGAATATAAGAGAAAATGGGAAGAAAGTTTTCATGGCACCAGCTACAGCAAACCCAAAACTTCCAAAACAAAGCGACAACAATTGTGTCCAGTTGGCAGAGTGTCTTCTTTGGACTCTAGTGTGTTTCCAGATCATGATACGGTAGATTCATCTCGAAAAAGGTCCATAGAAATGGCGGCACCGCTCCATCTAGAACGTGATGACTCTACTATAGGAATATCAAACCATAAGTTCAACAATGCGTACGGTGAAATTGAAGCATCGGGAGTGGTTCAAACCCATTCAGGATCAACAAATGCCTACGGAGTTAGTGCTGGTATCACTAATGGAGGGGCACGTACTGGAAATGGACTTGGGCCATCCAATTCATCCGTTTTTAGTAAGAAGATTGCAAATGACAGAAAGAAAGTTATGACATTTGCACCCATTGATGCCCCTACTTTCAACCAGACTGGCAATAAGAAAGAGGCGAGCCTCATGAATGTAGTTAATGTCAGGAAAGAGGACCGTATAGTCAGAGTGGTTGGTGTTCGCAGAGACCCCAAATTTGTGACCTCTGAAGAGGCTCGTAAGCTATCTTCTGTTGCCTCAGCTAAAGAAAATCGTGATCCATCTCTCGATATGAGGCAGAAAGAAGGAGGCCCCGCATTTGCTGAAGAAGTATTTTGTACTCCTCGGCCACAACAAAATATGGATGATTGTGACCTCGAGCAAGAATCAGCAGTTAATATAGTTCAAACAGAAGTGATAACACCGCCACAACAATTTGAACAGCAGAAAGTTGACCAGAATCGTGTTGGTTTGATCAACAATCCAAACTCACTCAATCTCAGAAAAGCAGGTAAACCACAGAAATTGGCTAACATCTCTGCAGCCAAACTCACATTGCAACACGCTCCACAAATGCGACAAAAGATCACCGAAGATAAGGCTATAGAGGCGTGCAACATCTCTACTCAGACTTTGCAGCAAGCGGCCAATAAGAAACCACGACATGAAATGAAGCCAGGCTATTGTGAAAACTGCCGAGTCAAGTACGACGATTTTGACGAACACATTCTTATGGATAAGCATAGGCAATTCGCCAAGAGTGATAAGAATTTCAAGGATATCGATAAACTAATTGACGATGTTAAAGTTGCAAGGCTTATGGGGCTCTGAATTTACCATTTGATATAACGTGACCGGATTATTCGCCATATGCATTTTAAGTATCAAGATTTTGCATCTATATAGTCATCAACACACCTTTGTGGTGTAATTATACGATCTAAAAATTTAACGTCTTTGGCGGCAGTAGTAATGGCTCAGTCTTGGATGGCCTTGATTTCTTCCTCCCATTGAACACCACACCATTCTTCCACATAAGCGACATGGTTTTCATCAAACATAAATTCGGGAACATAGTCTTCCACGCTAGTAGCAACCAGAATAGTTCCCCACTCCATACCATCCATTATATTTTTGGATTCCGCTTCTAAATCGATTATAGCTTTAGGCATCAACTGTAACTCAAATGTTCTGGTTCCAGAAGGATCGTAGCCAGGATTCGGAAGCAGGGGCGTAGGACGGAGATGCCCATTTGAATCATAAAACAGTTTTGCAATCTCATCTTTAGAAGAGTAAAGCAAAGGACTACCCCCCAAGTCATAACGCAAAACCTGGGATGGGTTATAAGAGACTATGTTTGCAAAATTCTGGAACGTGGAATCATCAAGCATTTTGGCGAGCTCTTCATGCTCGCCCATCTCTTGTGTCGCCTTCGGTAAATTCTTTGATGTTGAAGGGGCAGGGCTGTTGTTTTGCTCTGAATTAATATCACTTGTTGAGAGAGGTGGTAGCTGCTGCTTTTTAGGATCAAGAACTTCAGGTTCAATGTAAAGAATATATCCAGGATACTTGGATGCTTTCCATTTGTGTTTGTTTGTAGGTCTCTTGCTCTGAGTTGGTTGCTGAGCAGAAGATGCCGCCTCTGAGTAAGTCTTCTTCAGAGTGCTTGGCGGTTTATTTGTGTCGTCTGAGTTAAAAGGATTGGATGAGGCAGTAGCAAATGGATTAGCTGAAGAAATTGGTAGAAAAGGGTTTTTGATTGTATCATTTGAAGCAGCCGAGAACAAGTTTTTGGTCAATTCTTGGGTCTTCTTCTTTTTGGCATCAACCTTACTTTTGTGTTCTTCCTCCTTTTGCTGTGCCTCAAAGAGCTCCCTTTTTCGACTTTCAATCAATATTGGATCCCTACATATGCCTCTAATGGCTCTGATAGACCCATTCCGTCGTCTACAAGAAGGCTTACCACATCCAAAAACGTAAATGACTCGATCATAGAGAGAGTTAGGTAAGGGGGCAGAGCACTGAGCTAGCAAAGACAAAGGAGAAGTACAGTTTTTGCACATCAAAAGTTCATCTTTCGGCCTTGAGTCATCATGCAGCCATATTGGTTCATCTCCTATGAAGGTATCCTCTAAATCAGGCTGTTCTTGCATAGAGATAGGAACATCCACAAATCCTAGTAACGTTGAGCTCTCCGATTTAATTTCAGACTCTTCCACATCGGAGCCATCACTATCAGTTTCATACGTCTTATTTTCCTTGTGTGACATTTCAGGGGCTCTCGTTATCTCGTTCTCAGCCTTATGCTCCCTCTAGAAGGAGCATTCAAACAGCACAATCATTGTTGAATACTTGTACAGATTTTGGTGAAAAACTTTTTGTTGGCTGTGCAATTTTTCTTTTTAGTGGGGTAAGAAACGAAGCAAGTACAGGTTATGAAACGATATAGAGATTAAGCGGTTGGTCGTTCGATCCGTTGGAGCTTGAACATCACCAGCAAGTATTCATTTTGACCTATTACTTGCTTTTGAAATGTTTACACCTTTAGAATCCTCGGTTGGGGCGCTTCTAATTCAATTTGCAACCACATTTTACATGAAGACAGAGGGGAAGGTCATTGGTTTCTCAAGCATAGCATTCAATGCGTTCAGACGAGGCTCAGTTGAAGCTTCTACAATCATTTTGGGAATGCTAGGATCTGTTGCATTTATGAACAGATTTTTGCCGGATTTTTATCCCCAGTATATGACTCCTACATCGAGTCTTTTGTCAGTTGGCTCATTCTCAAACTCACTTCTGAGTGGATTTCTTGTTGGATTGGGGACTAATCTTGGATGTGGGTGTACTTCAGGACATATGATTGGTGGTTTGAGTAGAATGCGCTGGAGAAGTTTAGCTGCCACTTGTATCTTCAGCTGTACGGCTATGATCACCTCTTATATCCTGTATAACGGCCAGTCCTCCAATTTTTCAGGCTCCGAAATATTCTCTTCCAACTATGGTCATGATTTCAATCTTTTTTCCAGAAACAGTGTAGGGCTGTTAGCCCTCTTGGCTTGGGGTTTTCTGACGACCTATTTTCCAGGACCTCGTATTTTGAAGTCCATAAAAAGTGATAAAAGGCCGGCTTCGATGTTTTGTGCACGTTTTTTTGCACGGCTCAACGCTGGTTTTCTTTTTGGCTTAGGGCTTCTTATATCCGGTATGGTAGATCCTTCAAAAGTCCTGGGTGGGTTGTCTATTGCTAATTCTAGTAAATTTGATCCTTCTCTCATAATGATTCCTATATTTGCAATACTTCCAAATACTATAATATGGTCAAAATTTGTTCCCAAAAGCCAAGCTGAAAACCAGTCTATGCCACCACCTCTTTTAGAGGATTCATTTAGTCTGAATTTCAGTAACAGTGTGGATCGAAGCATGATTTTAGGTAATATAATATTTGGCGTTGGTTGGGGAATGGGTGGAGTTTGCCCTGGGCCAGGTTTGATAGGGGTGATATTCAAGGGAATGAGAGGTATAACTTGGTTAGGATCATTTCTCGTTGGCTACTGGGGATCAAAATACATAAGAATTTAGTGCAAAGAGGTTTCAGGGCAAATATATGGATCAATAAAATCTCTTTTAAGTGCAAAAATAAATAATTGGAAGTTCTAGTAAGTTTCATATATCAGCGATCTCACTTCATAGTTTTCATTGGCCTCCTCAACGTCTTCCCAATTTCCAATATAGTCATCGTCACCTCTAACAATACCTGGAAGAGTCTTACCACCACTATATCTTCTCCAAACTTTCTTGGCTTCATCATCAGTGCCCAGATCTCTCAAAGTGAATTTGATTTTGTTGGCAGTAAGGATTGTTTGTAGTCTGTTAGTTCTAGAGTTAATCTGGAAACCACCAGCAAAAGATGTATAAAGATAGACAGGCTCATCCTCAAAAGTCATTTTTGAGGTTTTTGGCACGTAGATTGAATCACCATTCTCCTTAGAGGAGGACTTTGAGTCGAGCTCTTTTTGCGCCTCCTCTACCAGCTGATCAATGTTATCTTCTTCTGGCTTTTTTTTCAGCTCGGTCTTTGGAGTTGATTCGATGGGTTCAGAGGATTCACTAGACGCTGCAACTTTTGTTTGCTGAATATCTTCTTTGCCATCCTTTAACTGTTCTGAAGTGATATCTGCTTCTTTTGGTTCATCCTCCTCCTTAACATCATCTAATTCAGTAGAAGTAGCTTCTTGGTAGTTGCTAACAGTATCTCCATTCTTAGAGCCATTGTTTGAGCTGTCGTTCTTGCCTTCAATTGTAGTGCTTGGGCCCCCAATGTCATTCAACGCACTGGAGACCGCCTCCTCCATATCGACTGCTTGTGAGAGCTCTCCATCATGCAATAGAGCACCTTCATTTTTAAGCTCCGTCTCATCTATACCTCTATCTGCACCAATGGCACTCACGTCGTTTTTAACTCTTGATCTCGATCTGGATATAGATCTTAGGTACTTCAAAGATGAGGAGTTCGATATTCTGACCGATCCTGGCTCATGTCTTGGTCTTCTTTCAACTGGAGCTCCACCAGAAGTACCAAATTCCAGTGGCTCAGTAGTTTGATAATCGTCGTTTGACAAGCCGCCGTGATAAGAGTCTCCTCTAGCAAGATGAGGTTTATTCATTCCCGTGCCCTCTCTGAAAGGCGAACGATGATCGTTTATGAGTCTCGATTTCTGTCTCTCTGCAGTAAGTGCAGGAGTCTCATCTTCTTGGGAACCGGCAGCATATGAATCGGCGGCGTGAGAGACTGATGGTACAGAATCTTCAACGGAAATATTGATTTTCTTGGCAATTTCCTCGTTGAGTTGCTGTTCTTCTTGGCTTTCTGAAGTTGAGGCTGTCTTACCCTCATTAACTCTCTTTAGGATATCATCAACAGTAGTGATATTTTGAGATTTGAAAAGTTCAAAGTCTTTTTCATCAGAGTTTTGTATTTGAGGAGAAGGACTCACGTACTTAAAGTTGGACATTTCTCTAGTGAGGGCAGCGGCGGGAGCAATATACTGACCTCCATCACCACCAAAAATCTCCAAGTGCTTCTGGGAGCCTTCTAGATTGTCTGAACTGGCACTAGCAACAGGCTTTTTTACACTGTCATTCTCCTCAATCTTTAGTTTTTCCTTCATCTGAAGAGCATCTTCTTTCAAGTGTCCTTCATTGTCCAGAATTGTTTCCAGCACCTCGCCTTCCTCATCGTTGAGAAGTCCTCCTTCAGCCTTGAGCTCGTCCACGGAGACGTAATCCACATTTGACTTCGATGGGTTCGATTTTACCACTGGTCTAGAGCTCGATCTAGCTCTTTCCATTATCATGGATTCAGGGTCTTCTCTTTCTGGTTCTCCACTTGGGGCATTAGAGTTTCTGACAGAAGAGCCAATCAGCGACGGCTTGTTCTTCTTTTGAAAATCTTCGAACTCTACTTCCATGTCCATCTTGGATATTCGGTTTCTATATTCTTCTCTATCAAAGGCTATCAGACACTTATCTGCAACTCAAGACTGCTTTCTGACAACAAAATTTGTGCCTTTTTTAAACTGCTTTGATGTTTTAGCCTACTTCTCAACTTTTCAATAGTGCTTATTTGTCTGAATTCAAATCATGTGTTCAAAAGTTTAAAAATGACTTGACACAAATGCTGCTCAAAAAACGCGGAGTCTTTTTTTAATTTTTCTAAGTCTTCTAACTTTTCACCAGGTGGACTCCGACGACCAAGTCGATCGACTAAGCCCGGAAAATGTTACAGATAAGTAAGGCAACAGTAGGACATTATAGTACTATATACAGAGCCTGAAATATCAATCAAAAGATAGCAAACAAGGCCGAAGCTGCAAAAAAAGACTTGAAAAAGGCCTAAAATAAAGTATGAACAGTTTTATTTGCCAAGCTCGAGCAGTTTGGCTTTCGCTTTAGCAACGTTTTCAGGCAAACCACGGATGTGAACAACGTCAGACTCCTCTTCAACTCTTGGGATATCAATTCGAACACTGAAATCAGACTGAAGCTGTCTTCTCAATGTTCCAGAAGGCCCTATTATAATCTTGTGGTTTTTCTTTGGAATCTCAATTTCCTCATCTACAACGCTCTCTAGATCAGACACAATCTTTTTTATCGATTCCACAATCTTATCGACGACCCGGCGGTTTCCAGTGCATACAACTTCCGTAGAGGTTGACCCTGCACTTGGAACTTGTAACAGCCTTTTGAAATCAGCAACATCATCAGCCTCGCAAGCTTTTAAAATAATATCTCGTTTGACAGAAGCTCCCGGGCCAATCAAGTACTTGTGCCACTTAGGATCGACATTCACCACTACAGTGGTTGTGTTTTCAATACGATCTATTATCTTATTGATTTTTTCTTTTGCTTGCTTGATCCCCTCCTTGCTACCAACAAGCACAAACTCTGCGTTTCCAGAGCTTTGCTCAACGTCAGCGTTTCTATTATGTCTGATATCAACACCAGAATCGGCAGAAATGTCCTTGATATTTTCTCCCGATCTTCCAATAACTCTTGGAAGGTAAATGACAGGAACTTGTATCGTCTCCTTAAAACCGTTCTCCTTCTCGTATTGCAAAAGATCTTTCAACTCTTCAACAGCCTTAGCAACCCCTTTGGATGGTCCTCTTATGACAAGTTCTTCTTTATTATTCCCAGACCCCTCTTGAGGGAACTTAATGGACACATTGTATTTGTCAGTTAGACGGTGGACATATGCTCCCGATGGACCTATAAGTCTGCCATGGTACTTCTGCTCAACCTTCAATACTACTGTTCTCTCATCAGACCACTTCTTGGCCAGTTGCTTCAACTTCTTCTCGCATTCCTCTACATTGCTTCTCAACCCTGTAATCTTGATCTTAGTGAATTCTGGAGAGCTCGCTTCACGCTCGTGGACAGCGTCAATTCTTACATCATATTCACTTTGCATTGCAATCACATTAGCACCCTTATGGCCAATTAATCTCGAGAGGTATGCAGCCGGAAAATCAACAGTAATGTTATATTTTGACGCAGTCTCGTAGTTCTTGATTTCCTCCAGTGTTTGTTCCAACTCCTTAACAGCAGCAGACACACCACTTTCGTAACCAACTACTAGAATCTCGTCTTCCGATGGACCATCGCAATTATGATTGAGCTTGATTTCAACTGTTCCAGGTTCTATCTTGCCGAGGATCAAATTGAGAGATACACCGCCAAGGAGCTCTTGATCAGCAGCTCCCATAGCAATGACTTGCGATATTGTCTTTTTGGACAGGTTTCTGAGATTATCTAACGATCTTTCAACTGCTTCTAGGGCCCTGTTGGTTTCAGTTAAAGATGGTAAGAACTCATCATCATTCTGCTTGAGCACCAAAATTAGCTTTTTTGAAGACCCTGCTAGTTTACCCAAAGGAACAATGACAATATCCTCTTCATTGGCAACTTTTTCGTCGAGGTCCTTCAGAACAAAGGGTTCAATATCATCTATAATCCGGATAAAGGAAGGCGTGATCTTATTGACTGTTTCCACTATGTCCCTTCTGATAAGTTTTATGGAGTCCTTGTGTTCCTTCAAACAAGAAAATTCTAATAAAACTTGATTGGTGTCCTCGTTCGCAAGAGACTGATAGGATGGAGCTTTCACTTTTACACCGTACTTCGCTGACAACTCATCCAACAAATTCGTGTAGATAAAGTATGCTGTCAACGACTTTGCATGAAGATAATTACCTCCATGTGATCTTCCAAGATCCAAAATATCAGTAACGTAATCTGATGCAATTTTTTTACCTAGTGCAATTGCTTTGGGTATATTATCCCGCTTTCCCACAAATTCGACAATAGAGGACGAAGATTCAGCAGGTGGTACTTCTATAACGACGTGTGTGTTTTCAAAAATTTGCTGACTATCCAAAAACTGGTGGATTTGTTTGGGAACCGATCTCTCCTCAGTGACAATATTTTGCTCAAGTAAGTCAAGAAGCTCTTTGAGAACTGAGCGCACCTCAAGTACATCTTGTCTTTTTCCTGACACCAAAATATTCGAGGATTTTGATCCAACTAGTGGTGCATCAATCTGAACATCAGAGGGAAGAGATTCTTTTAGCATCTCAATCTCTGAGCTGACGAACGGGCGCAATCTTTCGGTGACAGGAATTCTAATGTTCAACATTTTTGAATGCTCGTCAACAATTGACATTATCTTTGCTTTCGCCTCCTCACAACTTTCAATGTCTCCCTCAATTGAAACTGTGATCAAGTTTTCAAAAAGATCGTCATCATCTAAATTACTGTCTGGAGTGGAATCTTGTTTCGCAATATCGATCTTCACACCGGTGGAATCAATGATAGGTTTCAGAGTCTTGCCCTGGAAGCCGATAACAGTGGATCTGAGCTTCAGTGGTATTTTGAACTCAATTTTGACAGGTTTGGTGAGTTGTTTGATTAAATCTCTTTTGGCCTTCTGGATTTTTGTCACGGGACCATTTAGCAGAAACGTTCTTTTGTGAGTAGTGGATGAAAATGTTGACTCAATGCTAACCCCATGGTCCTCTTTAACCTTAGAGATAACCTTGAACACATCAGCTTTTGACGCAGGTAATTGTTCGGCATCCACGCTAAACGTCAGTTGAGTATTCGAGGATTTGACAGCTGGCTTGAAGGACGTCGGTGGGGCGCTACCTTCAGGTGCTGGACCTCCAAAAGACGGTTGGGGAGTCGTTTTACTGGCCGCAGGACTCGAAGAAGGACCCCAAGTTAATGGAGCAGAGCCTATAGCAACACCCAAAACAGGGAAATATGTTTCGTTATCTATCGGGAGATACTTTTTTGGTTCAGGAGAAGTAGATGTTTCAGCATCATCATCCTCTAGTGTAGTTGATTCTGAAAGAGCTGACGAAGGAACAGATGATTCTGTGGCGGAAACAAGAGGTGTTTCCAGCTCCTCTGCTGCCTGAGAATGCTTCATTGCCAAAAGTTCAGCAGGAGAAGGCATTTTTGTCAAATGAGAGTAAATTAATTTTAACAGATGAAAGGGCAAATAATCCGGGAAAGAAGATAATATGAACCAATTGGGGGGTACAAGTTCTTTTGAGTACAGTGGCTGGTTCCGAAATCAAGGAATTTCTCGCAATTGAAGACTGACACCACCAGTTTAGAGAACACCGTAACACAATTTGGTAGCAGCGCTATTTCTAAGAACTTGTTAGCTCTTTTTCTAAAATCTTTGTTACCTAGATTGGTATGCACAGCAACAACTGTGCTACTAAAGCCTCTCTTTGTTGCAACCAGCTTTTCAACGAACTTCTACAATCTGCCTCGGACGTAGACATTTGTGCACAGAACTGAAAAATAAAGCGTCCAAGATTGAGGAACTGTCCCATAAAGGTGATTTGGCATGATTTTTTTACGGGCGGTGCTATATCCGGGTAACTGCAATGGGCTTCGCAGTGTTAGTCACAGGTGCTTTCTACTGGTAGGAGCTGCTTGGCCGCTTTCTCACATAATGTGAGGAACAAACGTCCTGTAATATGTAACTCAATGGAAATGAGAACATAGCCACTAATATTTAATCCTGAATTTTCAAGATAATGAATGAATCTTCATAAAGATTTGAAAATACCCAATGTTGAAACTATATAATGCAAATAAAACCCAAGCGATACTTTGAATAAAGATTTATAGCGAGAACAATCCTGTCCTCTTTTTTCCTAATGGATACACCACCAATGTGGCCATAAATAAACCGACGCTTATTCCAAGAGCGACCTGAATCATCACGATACCAAACGAAAGAGAGGATGTCGATGATGCGTCAGAAGATGTGCCGTTCACCAGCTGATTCGCCGTGTTCACGCCTACCAGTAACGAACCTTGAGAAGCAATTCCCGACGGAACCTGTACAAAAATCGCAGGAAGCATAATTGAAACAGTCATAAATGATCCCTTAGATAAAACCCTGGTGAAAGATTTCAACAACCTGGTATATGCATTGCTGACAAGTCCTATCACAAAGCAACCAAGGGTGGCATTGAACTCAGTAGCCTGTTTAAAGTGAAGACCTGAGAAGTAAGTCACAACATACCCGGCACCAGATATTGCTACCATTATAGGCAACTGTGACCAGTTAGATTGATTAATCAACGCCAGTCCAATAGTGAACATTGGGACCAGCAAAAATCTCCAATAGGGTGACAAGTTGGAACTGCAAACCGTATTGGAGGTCGCATTTTTGTCAATCCAACCGTACAATGCAGAACCGAGAGTTATTCCAAATGATAGCATCAATGAATAGATTGCAGCGTAGAACATTCTCACTGATCCTGCAACCAAGTTTCTGCTTTGTAGCTCCAGTGATCCGCACAAAATAATATAACCCGGTAGGATCAAAGCCAAGGAGCCCTGGACGATTGCAGCAAAACAAAAAGTGTTTCCACCATTAACTGATCCAATCGCTCGTCCTATAAAACTCACTAATATGCTTGCACTGACCTCAAAAACTGAGGAGTAGAGAGTAGATCTTGGACATATGAAAAACTGTAAAAAGCCCACAAGCAATCCAACACCAAATGAGATAGGCATATCAATCCACGATCCCCCAAAACCCCATGGAGTCACCATTGCTGATGAGAAGCCATAAAATAAAACACAGATCCAAGGATTGAACTTCGGCTTTCTGCTCAGTAACGCATCTAACTTTTCACTGGCTTCCTGGACACCAATTCTGTCATGAACAACATTCTTGTATATCTCGTGGGCCTCGTCAAGTTTGCTCAAGTCTAATCCTTGGGCACATCTCACTAATCGCATATCTGATGTTCTAGTAGAAGAGTCGGCAAACGAAACAATCATACATCCAGGTAAATAAATGAAAGTGCTGTCGATTTCCAATACTCTTGCAGTCATAAAAAGATACTCTTCGAGTCTGTGAGTTGGAGCACCAAACAGCATAAATGCCTTACACAAAGTCAGAATAAATCTTTGTCTTTGAAGCACATCCGCAATATGAACTGTAATTCTTGCTGCAGTCTCGTTCTTGAATTTTCTCTTAAGCTTCTTTCTTCTTTTAGGGGGAGTCAATGAGTCATCGTCATTCTTTAAAGTGTAACTTAGTTTTCCTCGTGCTTTGCGTGTCTTGCTTTTCGAAAAGGAGGGCATTTTATAATCAAATTGCTCAAATTTGATCTTTTTACCACTCGTATCACGGTTTGAGTCAACATTAGTGCTGTTGGTAGAGAATAAATTGGTAAATGAAGCGACAGAACGATTTCTCCTGTGCTTAGAAAGTAAATTGTCTGCTGAAAATGATCTATGCAAACCTATCTTACGTGTAGGCAAGGATATTGACGAATCCTCACTTCCAAGGTCAGACGATTTGACATTTCGCAACAACTTATCCAAAGCCATTGGATCAATAGTTTTGTACTCTGATATTTCACTTGCCGGAGTCTGTGCTCCAGATGTAAATTCAGAAGTGGAGTATGTGTTTGGATTGTATAACGCAAGTAGACTCGAGGCGATCCCCTTCTTGATTTTTCCTGTCTTAGGTATGAGTGTCTCATTGCTGTCGAGCTGCATAAACATGTCATTGTTCAAGTCATCAAAATCATCATTTCTCAGATCTGGATTGGATTCATTGAATGCATTATTTCGTTTCTCGCTGGAATTCCAGGATTGCTTCCTGCGATTTTTCGGAAAATGCTGACTGACTATTCCATTTGCTTCAACTCGAGCGATTGCAGGATCCAACCCTCCAGACGAGTGTTCGTTTTCAATACGACTTTCTTCATCAACAATCTTCTCATGGTTGGATTTGGAAGCACCTGGAGTCAGTCCGCCGTGTATCTGTGGGGCTTCTAGCTTGAAAATTCGAGCTACAAAATTATCATTGTGATTTTGATTTCGCTCTGGAAAACCATCTTCAGGTATCTTGTCATCCGGATCGTTCCTGCTGATAGTGAATCTTCTCTTGAACCTCGTTTTTAGCGAGTCTCCTTTACTGGGGGATACCCGAGACACCTGTGATTCATGTGTTTGAGATGACTTAAGGCTAGGTTTAGACTTTGTAGAAATGGAACTGAGGGTACGTTCAAGTGGCTTTTCCGTTTCCTCCTCCGTAGACGTATCCTCAGAAGAGTCTGGTTCCGTATGAATCTGTGGTCTGTATTGTGATCCAACCTTTCGTAAAGGTATATCTTCTGGCATGTATTGTGAATCTCTATAAAAATCTTGATCGAAATCCTCATCTATCTCTCTCCTCAGTTCGTTTCGCGTTTTTTCGTGTGCTAAAGATGTATCTATCAATTTTGGATCCACTAATCCTGCTGTTTTCTGGTCCTTGTCTTTTCCAAGCTCTTCCCGTGCGTTGAAAACGGGAAGAAGTGGACCTGGATCATCTGCATCGCTTTCATCATCCTCCAGAATTGGGACATCTTCCATTGGAGAAGATAGATATGTCGATGCTTTCTTAGATGAGAAGTAATCCTCTTGATCCTGTGACAGAGTCGTTGTTCGACTGGGTAATCTGCCACTACTGTTTCGCTGGCTCGGAGCAGGGATCACAGGAGGAGGTAGTTCAATCGATTTTGCAGAACTTGAGGAAGACTCCACCGAATGTGACTTTGAAAGTCGACGGCTAGTGAACTTTGGAAACATAGCTGACTTACAAATCACTTCTTTGAGGAAGTGCAGATGAGTTCATATCTTGTTGATAACTTGAGAAAGAAATTCAGCTAGGCAACTAATGCAGACTTGAAACAATGTGTTCTCCGAGATTTTTCCCTTTATCTTTAAAAAGTCAATATTGATACACCTATCAATTGATTCCAATAGTAGTAGCCTTAGTTTTGATTCTCGTAGATTGCCCCTGAAAAATGTACTAAATATAAAATGAAACTAACTCCATTCCTAGGCCAGGAAAGGATGAGTAAGAACAGATACCCGAATCCTTATTTTATGATATTCACACGACTCTACTAATGCTTGCGTAAACGCGGCCGTTCAAAGGGAAGGGATGACAAGAAAAGCAACGAGTCGAAAGTTTGGCCAACGCCGTTGGTCTACAAGAAAGATTGACTCAACCAAATATATTTTATATAAAACCAAAAACCAAAGCAAAATATATGACAACAAAAAGGTACAAAAAAAGCAAAAGCAATATACAGGAAGTAGTATAGAAAGAACTTAAAAATGAAGGAAAAAAACCCAATGTAGAACAGACATGAAGATATTAATATTAAAAGACCATTAATCATTATGTGTACAAGGTATCACTTCTCTATCCTATGAGAAACAAAGTGAAGCAAACAAAACAATGGCTAATGAATCGAAACTTGGTAAAGGACTTCTCTCGCTGTTTCCTTGGTATTCCATGAGTCGAGTTCCTCTCAAAATGCAGTAAACTAGGAATCGTATATTTATGATCGACTCCCGGTTAATAAATATGAATTTATGACAAAAAAATGGCACTGATGATTCCCATCAAATATGGCACTTTAAAAGTGGTATGAAAACAGAATAATATGCGTTATCAATGATATCCTGTCCTTTGTCAGAACAATAAAAGAATAAATCTAGTCATGAGATTGTTGATGTGTTATATTCTTTCCTCGCTCCCATCATGCATAAAACAGAATCTTTCTGTGCTCTTTTCCATCCTGCTTTTCGTATTTCAAATGTACAAATTATCTTCTTAATCCCCAATTTCTCTCCTCGTCTGTTTTCTTTTTTCTACGTTCCTTCCCGATTAGCAAAATATGTTAACAGAAAATTCAAATCAAGAGACCAACCCTGCATGTCAAAACAAAACAGTGGACTTCTGCAAAGTCGCCCTCCATAAGAGACGTTTATCAACAAAACACCATCTCTCATTTGTTGAGTCAAACTGGTATTGAAGCTTACCACCATTGGGAAGAGGACGTTGACGAAGCGCCCCCACCATAAGAGTTGTAGCCACCACCGTAACTGCCTCCAGCTCCTCCAGATCTTCCGAAGCCAGAGCCACCGCTGCTGCCTCCTCCACCATATCTTCTGAAATCTTTGGAAGGAGTTCCTCTACCACCTCTACCGCCTCTTCCACCACCTCTACCAGATGAGTTCTCTCTCGCAATCACATTCAAAAAGTCGGGCACTTCTTGATTTGCCTCACTTAAAATATCTATCAAGTCCTTGGCAACATTTCTGTTTCCGCGATTGATGAAGGCAGTGGCAATACCCGTATTACCTGCTCTACCTGTTCTACCAATTCTGTGGACGTAATCGTCAATATCATTTGGTAAATCATAGTTGATAACATGGGTGACATTTGGAATGTCCAAACCTCTAGCAGCAACAGCCGTGGCAACCAAAATTGGAGTTTTACCACTTCTGAATGTCTCGAGAGCTCTTTCTCTCTCGAATTGAGATCTGTCACCATGAATGGATGTGGCTGGGAAATCTTGGTTAATCAAGAAGTCGCACAACATATCGGCCATTCTCTTCGTTTCAACGAAAATCAAAGTCAGTCCGCTGGATAATGTCTCTTCCGACGATGTCAAAATATCCAACAAACTCGATTTCTTCTCATCATCCTCAACATACAGGACTCTTTGTGTAATATTTTCTGAAGTGGAACCAACTCTACCAACTGAGAGGAAAATGTAGTCGTTCAAGAAGTCTCTAGCCATCATTTGGATTTCCTTAGGGAAAGTAGCCGAGAACATCAAAGTTTGTCTTTCCTCGGTTCTTGGCATGTCACACTCCTGAACAATGTGTCTGATCTGTGGTTCAAAACCCATATCCAACATTCTGTCAGCTTCATCGAGCACCAAATACTTCACCTTCCTAAGGGAGATTCTACCTCTTTCAAGCAGATCGTTCAATCTACCAGGAGTTGCAACAAGAAGGTCACATCCTCTTTCAAGGTTTCTGATTTGGTTGTTGATGTCAGCACCACCGTAAACGACGGCTGGTCTGACCCATGATCTGTAAGCGAACTTCTTGGATTCATCGAAAATTTGGGACACCAACTCTCTTGTAGGAGCGAGTACCAAAGCTGTTGGGCAAGCCTTTCTTCTGTCAAAAGCGTTCGAATCGTTAGGAACCTCTGCTGGTCCATTCTTGAAGGACTCGGAAAGAACAGGGAACAAAAATCCACCAGTCTTACCTGAACCAGTCTGGGCACAAGCCATCAAATCTCTGCCTTGCGTCACGATTGGAACGGAATACTTCTGCACAGGAGTAGGCTTTGTGAATCTGGCCAAAATAATATTTTCTAAAAGCAGTGGGTCCAGAGGTGGTGAGGTGAATTCTGAGATTGGCTCTGGGACGTTCTCACCAGAGGCTTCCACAGGGATATCATCGTAGTTGTCGAAATTGATACCGGAGGATTGGAAGTGAGAATCTCCAGCTTCTCCAAAAAGCTCGAGCTCTATTTTGTCATTTCTTTCTGCAGGCTTATGGACGCCATCCACAAAGGTGCCCTGGCCTGGTTGCGCCCTCTGACCAAATCCACCTCTACCACCGCCGTATCCACTGCCTCCACCGCCTCGGGAGTACCCATTACCTCTTCCACCGTATCCACCACCCCCATAGCCTCTTTGTCCAAATCCACCTCTTGAAAAGTCTCCGCCGCCTCTACTGAAGCCGCCTCTTTGTCCAAATCCACCTCTATCGCCCCCATTTGCTGCAGGCTCAAAGTCCGATCTTGATCTGTGTGGAGGAACGTAAGACATTCTTCTTTCTCTGATTAGTCTTTTATACTGTCTTCAGATGCAAAACTGTTCGTATAATATACAGAACAAAGTCAATAACACAAAGCTTCTAACCTATACATACTACTTATATTTCACTTTAAATTTTTCTCTTTTATAACACACACCTTTGATTTTTCTTTTTTTTCCTCCTTTTTTTCTCTCTATCGCTGATATGTAGTGTACCGCTCATAAAGCGTAAGCGTGTGCCGTGTTACCCGCTCTTCGCGCCTCTCTTTGTGCTCCCATCGTTAGTAGCAACTGCTGCTTTATGGGCGCAGCACCCAGTCTCTCAAACGACGGGCGCAAGAATAAGTGTTACCCGGCCTTTATGAAAGTGCCGGCACATTCCAGAAAAACTGGGCGCAGCAATTACCTAATCAGGCTGTGTTAGGCAGATATGAGGTGTGATATATCCATTCCAAGACACTACATATATATATATATATAAAAGGTTATGTCATAACAGACATTACGTCATCACTTTGAATCCCAACTTCGAATCCCACACCCGCCAGCAACCAGGAACGTTGCTTAGTTCTCAAGGTCCTTCTTCAAAGTACCCATGAAAGAGTGCTTCTCAGCAGGAGTCTGGAATCTACCCTTACCGAACTTGGAAGCAGTGTCAATCCACTTCAAGTTCACCTCCTCCAGAGCTCTTCTGGTCTTAGGACCGTACAAAGACTTTCTCAAGGTGATGACTCTCTTGACAGGACCTGGAATAGAACCCTTCAACAAAACAAAGTCGTTGTTGACAACACCGTATCTAACAAAGCCACCCATTGGAGTGATGGTCTTCTTGGTTCTGTCGAACTCGGTAGAGCCAGAAGCTTCGTCACCAGCCTTTCCGACTCTGTAGATCTTGTGGTTGATGGAGGTTCTGTGGTGGTAACCTCTTTGACCAGCTCTGGCAACAGTCCACTGGACATGGGATGGATGCCATGCACCGATACAGGCAACCTTTCTGACACCTCTGTGGGTCTTTCTTGGAAGCTTCTTGGTACCCCATCTGGCAGTAACACCCTCGAAACCGTGACCCTTGGTGACAGCAACGACATCAATCATCTCGTTCTGCTCGAAAACGCTGTCGACAGAAACAGTCTTCTCGAAGTGTTCCTTGGCCCAGTCAACCTTGTCTCCTACAGATCCACCGTTGACCTGGATTTCAGCCAAGTGAGCCTTCTTTTGAGATAGCGGAGTCTTTCTGATCTGGGTGTGAACCAAAACTCTAACAACAGAACAGTACTTCTTGATTCTAGCAAGCTCTCTGTCAACGTCAGCAGCACCGCTGGAGTACTTACCGCTGTATTTGGTGAAAGCTCTCTTCTTAGATTTGTACCAGTTCTTGTAGAATCTTCTCTTGACCTCGTCAGACAAGTGTTCAGCCCAGACAGTGGTCAAAGATCTCAAACCTCTTGGGGTCTCAACGTAACCAACGACACCAACAACAACCAACTCTGGAGTGTCGACAACAGTAGCAGCCTCAACAATCTCTCTCTTGTGCATCTTGGAACCTGGTCTGTCTAGGTCTCTTACAATTGTGGTCATACCAGCCTTGTATCCCAAGAAAGCAGTCAAAGAAACTGGCTTGGTCTTGACATCCTTAGGGAAAGCCTTACATCTAGCTCTCTGCTTAGCAGCTCTCTTTCTTGGCAAGAATCCTAGGGAACCGTGTCTTGGCTCTTCGTACTTTCTGTGAGACATCTTTGATGAGTGATATGTTTAGCTGAAATGGGTGCTATACTCGAGAGTTGGACTTAGTAGATGTGAGATCCAATTCAAATGGTGCTGATTTTTCACTTCAGCTTTTGCACTCTGAAAAATTTTTCAAAATTCATGCGTGTAGTAAACAAAAACTCAACTCTTCTTTTTCAGGGTAACATTTTCATCCATTACCCGGACAGTGTGTTTTTGATAAAATAATTAAGCCGCAAAGTGTCCAAAATAGGCAACGCGCTATTTCGCTTATTAACAAAAAAATTTTCATCCCGATGATTCATTAACTAGTGACTAAGTTAAGATCTCAAATTGATATATTTATCTATACTCCTACTTCTCTGGATACCTAGAGGGAAGGCGAGAGTAATAAGCTCAAGACCTGAATAGACTGTGAAGCTCTGCTTGTTATATCAATTATCTGATTCATATCTGTCTGATCAGATTAGTGAAGGGAGATAAGCCATTGTAAGAACCCCGTGGCACGCAGACTTAAGCAAAAAATGAGTCTTTTCAACAGAGTGCTGTCGTCAAAATCCTTCCAGTTATCTGGTAAGGCTTTATTGGGCTCGTCCAGAGTACCATACTTGACGTCTATACGATTGTCGTCAACCAAAACTCTGGACAGAGCTACTCTTACGATTAGAGATGGTCCCGTGTTCAGCGGCTACTCGTTCGGTGCTGATAAAAACGTCAGTGGTGAGGCCGTTTTCACTACATCTTTGGTTGGCTACCCTGAGTCAATGACTGATCCTTCTTATAGAGGGCAAATAATTGTGTTCACCCAACCTTTGATTGGTAATTATGGTGTTCCATCAGGCTCTGCTAGAGATGAATTCAACTTGTTAAAATATTTCGAGAGCCCTCACATTCAGTGCATTGGTATTGTTGTCAGTGATGTTGCTCTAGACTACTCGCATTGGACTGCTGTGGAAAGTCTCAGTCAGTGGTGCAAGAGAGAAGGAGTTGCTGCTATCTCGGGTGTTGACACCAGAGAACTAGTTACTTATCTCAGAGAAAGGGGATCAAGTTTGGCTAGATTGACTGTTGGAGAAACTTATGATGCTGATGAAGACGCTGCATTTGATGATCCCGGTTCGATTAATTTAGTTCACAAAGTTACAACCAAAGCTCCTTTCCATATCCCCTCACCAAACGGAAAGTACCATGTAGCAGTGATTGATTGTGGTGTCAAAGAAAATATTTTGAGATCTTTGGTTTCCAGAGGTGCCTCCGTTACTGTTGTTCCTTATAACTATCCAATTCAGAAGATTGCAGACAAGTTTGACGGACTATTTATCTCAAATGGGCCAGGTGATCCAACCCACTGCTCTTCGACCGTTGAAAATCTTAGACAGACAATGGAGCAGAACCCTGAATTACCAATATTTGGCATTTGCCTTGGCCATCAGCTTCTTGCCTTGGCCTCCGGCGCTAAGACAATCAAGTTGAAATACGGAAACAGAGCTCATAATATCCCAGCTCTCGACTTACTATCTGGAAAATGTCACATCACTTCACAGAACCATGGATATGCCGTCGACGCCAAAACACTCCACCCTGACTTCAGAGAATACTTTGTTAATCTGAACGATTTATCTAACGAGGGAATGATCCACAAAAGCAAGCCAATTTTCTCCACACAGTTTCACCCTGAGGCTAAGGGAGGGCCTTTAGACTCATCCTATTTGTTCGACAATTACTTCGACCTACTAGCTGAATACAGAAAGAAAAACAATCTCAACTTCAAGTCGGACGATTTCATAGTGGACATTTTACCTAGAGAGAGAGTTCTTTAATGAGGAGCTCACACTGCATTTGATTTTTTGGATGGTTTTAATGAGCAGAAGCCTTTTTTACCCTATTTCTTTTGCAACAGGTATGTTTTGCTTTAACCTTATAACTGATTTGTGCGAATATACATTAACGCTAATTGTATTCTCTAGATAATCGACTCATGCTTGTAACTGCAGTGTTCTGTGTGTAATAGCATTTCTTATAAAAGAACGACAGAAATGATAAGTCTAAGATGCGATCAAAGTTGAGTTTGCTTTCCAAATCACTCACATACAAAAAATTAGGATCAACTATTTTTATATCGGTTGGCGCAAGGAAAGGAATTAAGAATAGACTTTTAACTTTACCGTGTCTATCAATGTATCTGTTTCATACACTAAAAGTTATGTTCTCCACAACGTATAAAGACTGATTGGTATGAATATCAATCGGCTTCAGCAACTTGTAAATCTTCCGGGCTGTGCTATTTTGTACTCGCCTAGTGGGTTATGATCCCGCAAAGGCCAAATTTTATCATTTCCAATTCAACTGGAATAAAATATATTCGATCATGAGCTTCTTTTGAATAGTTGTGTGTGTTGAGAGAGATAAAATCGTGCGCAATTATGAGAGTACTGCTTACTAATGATGATGGTGGACCAAATGATATTGCAAGTCCTTACGTGAAGTTTTTTGTTGCAGCTATCGAAAAGTTGACTGATTGGGAACTGACAATATGTGTTCCTTCTTCGCAGAAATCGTGGATCGGAAAAGCCCATTTTGCTGGCAGAGATGTGACAGCAGCTTATATATACTCCATGATTGATGAGCCTGAAGACAATTCTTTTCATGGACCGTTTACACACCCCAACCCTACTTATCGAAATAATCCGAAGATGAAGGAATGGTATCTTGTGGACGGGACTCCTGCAACTTGTACTGACATTGGCGTTAATCATCTATGTAAAGGAAATGTTGATCTTGTTTTGAGTGGTCCTAATGTGGGGCGTAACTCCTCATCCATGTATGCATTATCCAGCGGAACAATAGGCGGTGCAATGGAAGGTTGTCATCAGGGTAAAAGAGCTGTTGCTCTATCTTTTGCCTACGATAAGAGTTCAGCCACTGCTCCTGAGATCCTCACGGAGGCATCGTTAATAGCTGTGAAGATAGTGGAATATTTGTACAATAATTGGAACCCAGCGGCAGATTTATACTCGGTTAACATCCCACTAGTTGAAAACTTGAAGCTTGGAGAAACTAAAATTCTGATGGCTCCGATTCTGGAGAACAAGTGGGAGTCATCCTTGTTTACAGCTGTCGGCAATGAGACAGTTCCTGAGGGATCTGATATTGTTGATGAGTCGGTCACAAGAGGCCAAAGATTTAAGTGGAGTCCTGATTTTGCGGCAGTGCACAAAAAGATAGAAGCCAGTACGGAGCTCACCGACGGTAAAGTCATTTCCTTAGGTCATATAAGCATAACAGCATTGAAGGCAGTGTTCAAGCAGGTTGATGAAATCAACCATGGTGAGATTACTTTATCGTAAGTTTATTATTGAAGAGATGGAAGTAATGTGCAGCATAAAGGCATTCTGATCGCCCACTTCATATCTCAACTGATTGGGGGCCAGGGGAGCTTTTTCTGCCTTCTCCAAAACTAAAAAATGATTGTTGAATATTTCTTTTGGATGATAAGAACAAAAACTAATACCTTTGGAAATTTATTTTATTATAATATAGATCAATATCTGAACAAATCGAGAAAAGAGTGCCTATAGGAATTGTCATTGGATATCCTTCCGTCTCATATATATATCTCCCGCTTATGAGCTCCATTAGCAAATATGTTAAGTCGTACAAAACATTTGACAGTCTTGAGGATGCTGCGAAGTGTGGGTATGAATATATATTTCACTTTGGCGAATATGAAGATTTGGACCACGAAAGAATGATGGTTGATCCTAAATATCTCACAAACTCATATATTTTCAGAAAAGGATTGATCAGAAAGCATTATTTATCCAACACCATAGCTCATTATTGTTCTAAGAATCCGGGATCTATATTGATGACTGCTTTCCCTGAATCATTTCAGTTAGAAGTAGATTATGTCGAATTTCTGGATGATGCCCTGGATGAAAGCTATGAACTCAAATGTGAGCTAGTTGAAAATGTCAAAGATCGACATAATACCTACATACTAAAGCCGAGTATGAGTGACAAAGGTCAAGGTATCAGAATATTTCAGTCAATCGATGAGCTTAGAACCATTTTTGAAGAATTTGAAGAAAGCGAATCCGATGAAGAACTGGAGGTTGATAAAGGAATCATAACATCTCAATTAAGACATTTTGTTGTGCAAAAATATATTGATCAGCCATTATTGTTACCTGAATATGGGAATAGGAAGTTTCACATAAGAACGTACGTAGTGTCTTCTCGGAGCTTACAAGTGTTTGTATACAAACGGATGTTGATGCTCTTCAGTGGAACCCCGTATAAACACCCCAAATACATGGATATGGGGGATATGGAAGGTCACCTGACCAATACATGCCTACAAAGTGAATCAATCTTAAACATAGTTGAAGAATTCGGGAAATCCCATATTACTGAGTCTGGGAAGCAGAAAATATTAGAACAAATAGATCAGATCGTATCGGAATTATTTAAGGCAGCTGCTACGGTTGATCGCATCAATTTTCAACCTCTGAGCAATGCTTTCGAAATTTTTGGGGTTGATTTCATAGTGGATAAAGATTTCAAAGTAAGTATTCTTGAGGTCAATTCGTATCCTGACTTCAAGCAGACAGGGGAAGGGCTTAAGCAGTTGGTTTTTGAACTGTTTGAAAGCGTTGTGAAGGTCAACGTTCTTCCTTTTTTTGACGGAATAGAAAGACACGCTGCAAACTTCAAAAAAGTGCTTGATCTGGAAGACCCAATGAAGGCTAGATGACATAGGAATGCGAGATTGAGCAATGCTTCAACTATTAGGTACTTCGCTCACACTTATAGTGATACCTCCTTGTGGTCCTTCCTCCTCTTCTTTGATCTCCTTGGACCACTGATAAATGTAATTTTTTAGTCTTTCGGCACCAATAAAACCATTTCTGATTGTTGTTAAAGATCTAATAAGTTCTTCGTTTCTTTGTAGTGCTATTTGAACCAGTTGTCGAGTCTCTTCAGCATCCTCAACCTTCTTTATACCAAAATTAAAATCTCTTTTGAACTCCGGAAGTTTGAAAAAGGGATCATTTAGAAATTTATTGTAATCACGGCCATCATTCATCTCACCAGATTCAATATTTTTTGTATTTTTCATGCCGTTCTCCTCATCCTCGTCCTGGGTAGCGTCCATATCTTTTGACTTTGTACCATCCTCAAACTCCTCGACAGACTCCAACTGTTTGTCTAAATCTAAGTTATGGTTGTATTCAGGAAGCATCAGCGCATCGGCAAGAAGATTGTTCGCATCATCACCCAGAAACACGTTCATAAGCCTGCTCAATTGATTGACATTATCTTGCTCCTTTTCTATAAGCACTATTGTTTCTTCGGCGAGTTTTGAAAGATTATTTGACAAGTAGATATCAGCTATAGGTTTTCTGCTCACTATGTCTGTGGGTTTAGTTATAGGTTCCAAGATGCTGGCGACATCAACAGATTCAAGTAGTCCCTCTGCTGTGGAATCATCATATTCATTCTCGCTATCACTTAAAGAGCCAAATTCCTGATCAAGCTCTTTCTTTATCAAACTGTCAATTGTCTGGCTCTTGCTTCGAATGACCAATCTTGGTCTCTTCTCTCCTGTTTGTCGGTCAATTTCTTCAAGCTCCACTAATTTTAAGTCATCGCGATATGAGTGAAGTCTCGTGTAGTCAACTTTGTCAG
Source organism: Ogataea populi-albae (assembly GCA_030579375.1). NCBI lineage: Eukaryota > Fungi > Ascomycota > Pichiomycetes > Pichiales > Pichiaceae > Ogataea > Ogataea populi-albae. The sequence continues at coordinate 100,436 of JAKTQY010000014.1, read as the reverse complement.
AGTTATATAACAACTTATTTCCCCGGTTAGAAAAGAGCTGAGCATACTCATCTTCGTCGTTGTTAAGTTTGAGAGTATTGTTTAATGGCGTAGCAAGCTTGTCTTTCTCCACAGACAGCTTGAAACGTATAATATCCTCTTTCAACGTATTGGACGCCCTAAGGTTGCTATTGCTCGTCATAATCCAACTAATAAATTTGTTATTGTAGCTGCAGCTTGTATCCAGTCCTTCGACCTGACGGCTCGAGTCTTTCACCTGTGCTGGTTGTTGATAATAGTACAAATCTTTGTCTTGATATCAAAATTTCAGACTGAAACTATGCCTTATTGCTTTCTTGAGTGGCTTACTTAATCAAAAAAATTTAGACCCCGAGATCAATGAGCTGAGATTCAAATGGGTGATGGAGCTGTTTTATATCCTACAGAGGTTGTTATAATACTCTACATTTGAATGTCAACATTCACAAGAAGATTCATTATTAGATTGAGTGATGACGAGTTAATATCCGCTCAAAATAATGAATGTTAAATATTAGGTACTATCCATGTATTCTTCTCTCACAACAATAGTCTCAACATCGGACTGATCGGCATCATGAACATCATCAGATGAACTACTTCTTCCACTTAGCGAATTAACATAGTTCAAATTCTGCAATTTATTGAGAAGATTCACATGCTGTTCATTTTGTTTGCTCAAATTCCAATTTTCAGCCTTGTCTAAATTTTCGCTGCAAAACTTTATGATTTTGTTAATCATATCAAGTGATTCTTGCGCAAGAATAAGCACCTTTCCGTTAGGATCATAAAGTATTTGATCCCTAATTGACTTTCTAAACCATGACTTTGGTTGCGTGCTGGGACCTAGCATATTTCTCTGTTTTCGTTGATATGCTGCAGTACGATATTTGAATAAATTACTGAGTAGTTGACGGGCTATAGATCTTGCACGCGGTTTGTTTGTCTTCAGCATTAATTCATCACTTTCAGTCAATCCGTTTCCTTGCTCTGGATTCTCCAGAGAATCGTGCCAGCTCGTTTTATCATGTAACTGTGCGACACTGTTCTCTTCTTCGTCTGAATCTTCATCTGCATCAGAGTCCGATGACTCAAGAGATCTGTCTCTCTCTTGTGGCTGTTCTTTGTTCTGCTCTAGGCTCATAGCCCAATTTGAAGGCAAACGTAATAGCATTTCCCTAACATGTGATCTTGAAGGTTCAGGTAAGGAATGAGCGGACACCTTGGAGACAACGTTAACAATTTTCTTTACAGTATTAACTATCTCATTTTTCAATTGCTGGATAGGAACATCAGAATCGGTTTCAGGTAGACTTTCATCATCTGAAAAGTGCTCTGTATTCGGTAAACTTCGCAGGGAAGTGGCAGAACTAACTGCAGTCAACGAATTCAATGAGGTGGTAGATACAGATACGCCAACAGTGGACTTCGCAATCTCGTCAGCTAATGGAGAATCACCTTCTTTCGGAGAAGGTTTGTTGGAATCCATTGTTTCAGAACCAGACGAACCTCCTGGTTTCTTTCCTTTTTCTGTTGCCACCACATTGATAAGATTTTCAATACGGTCACTAAGCTGTCTGTTACCAATTTTGAGAAAATTGATGAGCATAGTTAATCTTCGTCTACTCTCAATATTCAAGTTTAAAACACTTAGCTCCGTTAAGTCTTGTAAAGAACGTTGAGCAGATATAGCAGATGAAATTGTGACCTGCTGTCTGAGATTAGGATTGATGCGCGCAAATCGAGGATATTGCTTTGAGGGAATAAGATGAGGCCCCTGGATTCGTTCAACTGGGGGAAGCTGTATCTGTTGCTGCTGAGATGAATGGAGTTTATACGAGCGAGGTTCGGTGCTTCCTGGTGAAGTATGCTCGAATTTGGGCCGCTTAACATTCAGCTCATCGTCTTCTGAGCATTGGTCGGGTCGAGATAAAGCTTCTTGATACTCATCAGCACTTTCGATTCTTTTTCGCTTGATTTGATCGTCTTGCGAATTGTCAACAGTGATAGCGGGGTCATCGAGCACGTAATGGCTGGAAGTGTTGATTGTTTTCTCAAGCATGTAGTTGATGGAGTGTGAGATAAGTGGATGCGAGGTCACCTTGTCCAAAATTGTTGGCAGTCTGCCAGAAATATCTGTTTGTTCTGTGGTAGATTGAGTATTATCTGAGGCATTGTCAGACTCTGCAGGAGTGCCGCTAGAAGCACTGGCCTGCGACACCGTCGAGGAAGGACGCTTATTTCTAAGTTGCCCAAGGGCCTCAGCAGCACTCAAAACGTCGTCGTGGTCATTACTATCAACGACGCTGGATTCATGTTCGGATGGTTCTATAAGATCGTCAACTCTTAGGTGCGTGCGTCGGCTCACAACCATGATGTCTCTGCGCAGAAATAAAGAGCGTCTATGCCCACCGTCGATACCTACTGTGGCAAATCAAATGAAAACCTTTTCCGTGCTGGCTCCCAGTCAAGCGGTATAATTTGTTCCTGACTTTCTCTAATGCCGTGTCTTAAGCACCGCTGTTTTATCCGTCAGTCGAAAAAATCTCTGATAGCCCACGAAAAAACGTCAATCCCAGCAATTTGTCGAAAAATGCCTTAAACCAATCACCGTGCAACAAGCATACAACTTCTCAGGATGGAAGCACCGTCTTAAGCGTAACCTATGTCAACTACTCACTGCTACTTCCTTTCTCCTCCCCATAAAGCAATCCTCCTATTTCTATTTACTTATACCTTTAAACACATGACGTAAGCGAAAAAATCTGTTACTACAAATGCGTCGATTACCCTGTCGCCACTGCCCAGATTCACACCCGGTACGTGGCTGTCACATGCCCCGCGCTCTCTCCCGCTGTGCCCCGTAGATGTGGGCTGTTTTTGCCACCATTTCCTCCACCGTGCACATAACACAGGGGAAATGTCCCGCTCACCATTTCTTTTTTTTGTTGGGACGCCATGTGAAATCAGCGTCGACCGTCGCCGTCACATGTGCAGTCTGTGAAGTGCGATTACAGGGACGGCAACGCATGTGAAGGGGTGTTAAGGGGGGGGGATGAGGATGGGGATGAGGGTGGTCGGAGAATGTCGCGTGATGCCGGTCACGTGTGCGAAAAACGTGCAGCCGAGCGCCGAGTCTTGACCTCGAGCTCTGTCGACCATTCGTCCAGTTGGTCCACCAGGGTGGCCAACTTCTGGACATTGAGCTCGAGCTGGACCACGCTGCCGCGGGCTGCACGAAGCCGGGCCGCTGCACACACAAGTTTCGGTTAGTAAGTTTTACCCATAGAGTTGCGTTGTGATTCACATACCCATCTCGCACATGGCGTTGCTATCTTCCACCATCGTTTCCAGATATGTGTCGAGCTCCTTATATTTTAGGGTGGCCGAGTTGTTCAGGCTCTCGAGTAGGGTGACATCTGCCAGAGCGGCCTGTGTATCCAACTCCAGTATCTTGCGCATACACTCGTAGGACGCCCGCACCAATTTACGCGGGTCCTGAGACGCAGCAGGTGACACTGCTGCATTGTTACTGCCCCCTTCTGACCGTTCCCTTCTCAATTGCCCACTCATATATCGCCAATTATGGGTCCCACGTCTCCTTTGTGCTCCTCTATAGCATTTTTGATACTCTTATTTCCTCCGCTTTTACTAGGGAATATAGTCGTGCAAAATGTGCACAGCCGTTATTTACACAGCCAAAGATCCCGATCCCTTCGTTTTGATCCCTAGCGCCTATTCTTGAGCGCCAAGTGTATCATGGCTGTCCTCAAGCTCTTGTTACTTATAAGAGAACTTTACAAAGGCCAAACAGAAGCACTTCACACACGTTCTAGTGAGTTTAGCCCTAAACCAATCATGAAATTCACTGATCTCATAGCGCTATGCGTTTCTCTCCAGGCGGTAGCGTCATTACCGCAAGCTCCACATCAACCGAAACCAATCGCGGTTGATCCAGCACATAAAGGACTAGCAGAGTCTCAACATGTTTTTCAGCATGTTAACTATTTTGGTGCTCGTGGCTCTCCAGGCGCTGTGTTCACTAAGCGGGATCAGCCTTCGGTTGACTTTGAAGAATGGGATGAAGATTACAACTCTGAGTCCTCTGATGACGAATTAATGCCTGAGCCTCAAAGTGATGCAGGCATAGTGCAGGCTGAGTACGCAGTTGAAGTCCCAGTTAAGGGGCCAGTCCCAAAGAACGAACAAGCCTACGATAAGGAGGGTCGTCAGTTAGTCTACGAGGTCGACATGGATGAGGTGAAGTCAATGATCGATATGTACTTGGCCATGGGAAGAGAGAAACTAGCCGCCTTTTTGGCTGCTTCCTCTACAGGCCATTTTATGGAAGCTCTAAGATCGATTGCTCAAGACGTCAAATCCAAACAGGACAAGGCTGACCTCAGCAAATTACATGAGCTTTTTGATAACACTGAAGACTATCTCCAGAAATCAGGTACAAACGAAATCTTTCATAACGCTTTCTCAGGCAAGGAAAACGTCGAGGACTATAAAAAGTTGGAAGAAAAGGACAATTACTGCCAGGAAAACAAAGAAGATTGCGACCAAGAAATTATCACCAAGCGCATTAGCGACCCTTTGGCAAAGAATTGGTTCAAGAACACCGCTCAACGGAGAACTCGCATCATCAAGGAGCTTTTGAAAGAACTGGAAATCAGTGGAGATGATACAGTCGATGCCCAAGAGTTCCAGTATCGCAACCGTAATATTTACTTAGAGGAGGACAATAACGAACTCAACAGCGGCTCAAGCAAGCTGTATGTCTCGCCTTGGCTGTCAGCGGCCTCTATGGCCACTTGTTATATTTTATGCTTACTCTTTTAATTACTGTTTGTGAACCCGTTTTATCCATTAAACAGTTTCAATGACAATTTACTGCTTTCCGTTTTTTATATAATACTTGAACGAATCAAAACCTCTTTTCGAGTTGCTTTTCAAGTACCGATCTCACATAAAGCTCTTCGAGTTAAAAACCCGAAATTTTATGTAAGACAAATTTTAATCTCCGTATAAATAGCTTGTATGTGACTATAATTCAAAGTGCTCGTATCGCATCTGCCGTAGTCATCGATGATAGTGAGTCAAACACAAGTAGCATTGAAAGGAGGTTAAAGTATCATGGAAGCTTTCTCTGATATAAAGTATCGAGTTTTCAATTTAGGCTCAAAAGGCACAGTCCCGAACACTTATAACTTACCACTTGAATGCAAATCTTTATATCCTCTGGCATCACAGAACTCTAATGCTTTGAATCCGTGTTTCCTGTCAGTTGTATACGGCTGCTGTTCTTTGGTCTTTGCTTTAGGAGGGTTATATCAAATATACCAGGCACTTTCATTCAAACGCAAGCATTCGCTTCCCCACACAAAGAGTTACAAATGGCCAAAACCAACCTTGATTTTTTTGCAGATTGGATGTTATGCATGCTGCATGTATCCGTTGTTTTCTTTCTCTAATTCAAAAGGTTCAGGATACTTTGCTTTTGCTGTTACACTTCTTCTTGTCATCGCTCCACTTGATCTCTTGGAACAAACCACATGCATTGTCCAGCCGGCAACTCTGTTGTTTTACTGGCCCGTTCACATTTTTCTGCTTGCGGTTCTATACTTTCAGCAGTTATTCAGTGAGTATCCTATACTGCCTGTGTCCAAGTTGACGGTGTTCGCACTTGGTATGTTGCTTGGAAATAGTATTTTTATCTGTTATTTGGAATACTGGCGATTTGAGCCAGATACCGTTCTTGCTGAGTACTACAGTCAAACGGAAAGTGCAATTCAGCATGTTAATATTGTTTCAAGGCTGACATTTTCATGGATGAATGATATGATAATCAAAGCTTATCAAAAAAGCAGCCTCGAAAGCAAGGATTTACCGCCACCTCCTGAATTGGTAACCACCTCGTGTGCAGCTCCTAAACTTTTGGCAAACTGGCAAACAGAATTGGATCAAAGTTTCAAAAGAAAGCCCTCTTTACTTCGTGCACTGGCTAAGTCATTTGGATACCCTGTTGCTTTGTCTCTTCTTTACGATATGGGCGACAGTATACTATCGTTTGTACAACCTCAGTTACTCAAACTGTTGATTCTCTTTTTTGGAAGTTCTGATAGTCCCGTAATTATTGGATTCAGCATTGCTGTGGGGATGTTTCTTGTTTCGCTTTTTGAAACAGCACTATTCAATCAATATTTCATAAAAACATCAGAAGCTGGTCTCGCCATCAAATCCGCTCTAATGCAGCTTGTGTACGATAAGTCAATGAAACTCTCTCCGGAGGCACGGCTGAGCCGCTCGACAGGTGATATAGTGAACTTAATGGCTATTGATGTTAACAGGTTGCAGGATCTAACCTCATTCATTCAGACCTTGTTCAGTGCTCCTACCAGGCTTATTTTATGCTTAGTCTCTTTGCATGCACTATTGGGAAATGCTACTTGGGCAGGTATAGTTACAATGCTACTAATGATGCCCCTCAATACTGTTCTAGTGAGAAATTTAAGAAAGTTTCATCGTGAACAAATGACTCTGAAAGATAAGAGAACCTCCCTAGTCGCAGAAATGTTACAGAACGTCAAAAGTCTAAAACTTTATGCTTGGGAACGTCCTATGCTTGATAGACTGATGGATGTGAGAAATAACCAGGAGTTGAAAAACTTGAATAAGATTGGAGTATTATCGGCTGTTGTGCATTTTGCTTGGACTTGTGTCCCATTTTTTGTCTCTTGTTCTACATTTGCTATCTTTGCATTTACTTCAGACATACCACTGACTCCAGAAATTGTTTTCCCAGCTCTTGCTCTATTTGATCTGCTCTCGGATCCCATATTCGCTATACCAGCTGTGATGACAGCCATGATTGAATCAGGAGTTTCTTTGAACAGACTGGTTTCTTTTTTACTGGCCGAAGAGATTGATAAGAATTTTGTTGCCAGACTTCCAAAAGTTGAACATTTGGGCGATGTATCAGTTGAAATTGCAAATTGTACCTTTATGTGGTCAAAGGTTGAAAAGAAATACACCGACAGCTATGATGAGGAGGTAGAGATTGACAGTTCCAAGGTTGCAATCAGGAATTTAGACTTTCTTGCCAGAAAAGGCGAGTTATCGTGTATTGTGGGAAGAGTTGGAGCAGGAAAATCAACATTCCTACAATGTGTATTGGGGGAAATGGAAACCATCCCTTCAAATCCTTCTCTCAATTATGGAGTTCGAATTCATGGTTCTGTCGCATACTGCTCTCAAGTCCCATGGATTTTGAATGCCACAGTGAAGGAGAATATTTTATTTGGACATAGGTTTGATCCTGATTTTTATGAAACTACAATTGAAGCATGTCAACTAAAGCCAGACTTGAGTATATTGCCTGATGGCGACGAAACATTGGTAGGAGAGAAAGGTGTAAGTCTTTCTGGAGGCCAAAAGGCTCGACTCTCTCTAGCTAGAGCTGTGTATATGCGTGCAGATGTTTATTTGCTCGATGATATTTTGAGCGCGGTTGATGCCCATGTTGGACAAAATCTTATAGATATGGTTTTGAGCGATAGTGGAATTTTGGCATCAAAGACAAGAATTCTAGCAACCAACTCCATCAAGGTATTGACCTATGCGAAGAATATATCATTACTTTCCGATCGTCACATAGTTGAGTCAGGTACTTTTTCAAAAATTATGTCGGAGCATGGACCGTTGTATCACATTATTAAGGATTCTGGAGGAAGTCACCAGTACTATCTTGAGCAGACCGATACCCTCACACCATCACTCTCTGAAAATATGTCCAACACATCCTCTCCGACGTCAGTACTTGGTGATGATGTCGATGATGAGGATGATCTATCCCTGATCATGGACGAAGTGCCTAAACTTGCCGAAGGGGAAGTTTTCGATTCATTGACGGCTCGAGTTACTGAGGCTAGTGAGGATTTTCCACATAGTTTGAAAAGGGTCAACTCACATCATACTCTTCGAAGAGCTAGTCTTTTGACCTTGGGTAAACCATCATTATCCTTTTCTACTCAAAATTGTGAGCCCAAAAAGACTGCTCACCAGGAAGAAGTCAAAGAAAAGGGAAGAATAAAGTGGTCTGTATATACAGATTATGCCAGAGCATGTAGCTACAGCGGTATTATTTTGGTTTCTGCCATTGTTGTTATGACAGTTGGACTATCTGTCTCAGGTAATTACTGGCTCAAGCATTGGGCAGAACAAAACTCAAAGACTGGTAGCAATCTTGACGTGCCCATGTATGTGGGTGTTTATGCTCTATTCGGTGTAGGGTCTGGATTATTCACTTTGCTGAGAGCAATACTGATGTGGGGATGGTGTTCTATAAGGGCCTCTAAGAAGCTTCATAATGATATGGCGGTGGCTGTACTCCATTCACCAATATTCTTCTTTGATACAACTCCTTTAGGAAGAATACTAAACCGGTTCAGTCAAGATATGAGCAAAATTGACGCTGCTCTTCCAAGAGTTTTTGTTGCAGTTTTCGGTGCAGTTGTCAGAACTATGTTCACATTGTGCATCATTGGATCCAATATGCCGCTCTTCCTAATAATAATTGCTGCTCTCTCTGTCGTTTATGTTTACTACCAGAAGTATTACATTGTAACCTCAAGAGATTTGAAGAGAATTGTCTCTATATCCAAAAGTCCTATCTTTGCTCACATCCAAGAATCTCTGGGAGGTGCGGACACTATCAGAGCTTACGGGCAACATGGGAATTTCTTGTTTCGAAATTCGCTCAATATTGATCGCAACCAGGTTTCAGCCTACTGCATGAAGTCTGTAAACAGATGGTTATCAACAAGGTTGCAGTTTATTGGTTCAATAATCATATTTTCGACATCTGGACTGGCATTGCTTTCCAGAAGATCGTCGCATCCAATAAGCTCGGGGATGTTGGGGTTGGTGATGAGCTATGCTCTTAGGGTTAGTTCTTCTTTGAGCTTGATAGTGAAACGTTCGGTTGAGATTGAATCTGACGTTGTGTGTTGCGAGCGTGTATTCGAGTACTGCAAGCTGAAACCCGAAGGTAATGAGGATGCCAAGGCAAACACATTAATCATGCCCCCACCTAGCTGGCCACACAACGGAACAGTTGACTTTGTAGACTACTCCACTAGATACCGAGAAAATTTGGATCCTGTTTTAAGAAATATCAATTTATCTGTGAAATCGCAGGAGAAAATAGGGGTTGTTGGCAGAACAGGAGCTGGGAAATCTTCATTGGTTTTGGCTATCTTCAGATTGATTGAACCAATTCAAGGCCATGTAGAGATTGATTCTCTCAACACCAGTGATTTGAAGCTATTCACGCTTCGCCAAAATCTCTCGATCATACCTCAAGATGCACAATGCATAAGTGGGACAGTGAGATATAACCTCGATCCCTTTGATAGATACACAGATGAGATGATCTGGAAATGTTTGGAAATGTCTAACTTAGGAGAGCATGTTACCCAAATGGCAAAAGACCAGGGTGTTGAGGATGAGCCGCTTAGTTGCCATATTAGTGAGAGCGGTATGAACTTGTCTGTTGGACAACGTCAACTGGTTTGTCTCGCTCGGGTTCTTCTGAAGTCGATGCCATCGACAGAGAAAGATATAAATCCATCCAAGATCTTGATCCTTGACGAGGCTACCTCAAGTGTGGATGCTCAGACTGACAGCATTATACAGGATACAATCAGAAGAGAGTTTAGTCATTTGACGATTCTGACTATTGCACACAGATTAGAAACTATCATGGACAACGATAAAATTTTACTACTTGATAATGGAAAAATCATAGAATTTGATTCTCCTACTTCGCTTCTCAACGATAAAAATTCGCAGTTTTATAAGCTTTGTGTGGACGGTGGCTATATACGAGAATAGATTTGAACCTTTTTACCGCTTAATACAATCAGGAGGCTGCTAATAGAGTGTTCGGTCGATACTTCAGTATATTTTATTTTACTATATACAACGAAATACTTGTCGCATTATTCGGAACTATAAAATTGATGGTTTTTCCGTCCTCGGAGCGGAACTCCATAATTCGTCAACTGATAAAAATTATTTTCTGGACAGCTAAGATCTTAACGGTATCCGCTTTTGAATGACTTGAATCCATCTTGTAAACTGCTTAAATAGTACGATTGGGATCACGAACTAGAAGAGTTTCGGCAAAAGTTGAAGCAGAGACCAAGAGATCAAACATGAGTACAGTAATAAAGGCTAACTTGTCAGCTTTGTCAGCAGAACTAACTGCGGAGCTCGAAAAGTACGAAAAGGACTTCTGGGTCCCGACGGAAAGACTGCTCAAAGTCGTTGACTACTTTATCGAGGAACTCAAAAGAGGAAATGCTGACGGGACTGATCCTACTGGAATTCCAATGAACCCAGCGTGGGTTATGGAATACCCAAATGGCTCCGAAACTGGGGACTATATGGCGATCGATCTTGGAGGCACCAATATGAGAGTTGTAATGGTACAACTGCTGGGCAACAACGATTTCCGCACAGAGCAGATTAAGTATAAGCTGCCTTCACACATAAGAACTACTCAGAATAGGGATGAACTTTTTGAGTATATGGCTGTCTGCTTGGAGGAGTTCATCAAGGAGAAAAATCCGGATGGAATTCCCGAAGGTAAAATATTTCCTCTGGGATTCACGTTCTCATATCCTGCTACTCAGCACAGAATTGATGAAGGCATTTTACAGAGATGGACCAAAGGATTTGATATCCCAAATGTTGAAGGTTACGATGTTGTACCCCTTTTAACAGAGCAAATAAATAAGAGAAATCTCCCTATCAAAATAGTCGCTTTGATCAACGACACAAGTGGTACTTTGGTAGCTTCGCGCTACAAGGACCCTCTCACAGAAATGGGTTGTATTTTCGGAACAGGTGTGAATGGAGCTTATTATGACCGGGTGGGGGATATTCCGAAAATTAGAGAAAAGGTAGCGGACGATATTCCACAGGATTCGCCAATGCTTATCAACTGTGAATATGGCTCTTTTGACAATGCTCATAAGGTACTGCCTAGAACTCAATATGATATTCAGATAGACAGAGATTCTCCAAGACCTGGCCAACAGACTTTTGAAAAAATGACGTCGGGATACTACTTAGGCGAGTTACTTAGACTGATGCTGCTTGAATTGTTCAAAAAAGGTTTGATCTTTAAAGAATACACCGATATGAGTGAACAAATACAGAACTTGAAGACCCCATATTTTCTAGATACTTCATTTCTTTCAATTTTAGAAGCTGATGATACATCTGATCTGAGTGTGATAATGAATGAGTACGGGCAAACGTTTTCGATTGACACCACTTATGAAGAAAGAGTTCTTTCCCAAAGAATATCACAGCTCATTGGTACTAGGGCTGCCCGGCTTTCGATCTGCGGCATTAGTGCGGTATGCAAAAAAATGAACTACACGCACTGTCACATAGCTGCTGATGGCTCAGTTATGTTAAAGTATCCATTTTTCCCTGAAAGAGCAGCTCAAGGTTTATGCGATGTTTTTGATTGGAAAGGAGCTGATAAAGAGGACCATCCAATTAAAATCACTCGTTCTGAGGACGGGTCTGGTGTCGGAGCTGCAGTTATCGCTGCTTTATCTCATGCTAGGCAAGTGAAAGGCTTATCTTTGGGGTTAAGTCAAAACTAGATTTCTAAGTCTTATGGATCTTCGTTCGGTTCCAAAAATTGGGTTCTATTACCGTACTTCCTCATTTATGGCCGGATCGATTGTATCATCTTTATAGAGAATCTGTAGGTTAAGTATTTGATGAAGAGATTAAACTTGAAGCCCTGAAAAATAAATCATCGAACTCCGGCATCCGAGCCAGAAAAAAGTAATTTGAATCTTGACCACTGAACTTAATAGTAAGTCAGGTAATTCTGAAAACATTGCGCAACAGTGCCAGGCTTGACTTTCTCGAGACAAGACATGATGATAGGAGGAGATGGTAATCTGAGATCTGTGAGGAATGCTTTATCTTTCTCCTCTCATGTTGTACATGGTACTGTTGGAAACAGAGTAATTCAATTCACCCTAAACCTCCGAGGATGGAACGTAGATTGCATCAATACAACCAACTTTTCAAACCATCCAGGATACAGAACATTTAAAGGCACAAAGACAAGCTCTGAAGTGGTGGCAGATATCTACGCAGGCTTAGAAACTGTTAGCTTGCAATACGATGCGATAATCATAGGCTATGTGGCTAGTAAAGAGAACTTATTGTGTGTTTGTGAGATCCTCAAATCGCTGAAATATTGTCCTTTGTTGGTGCTAGATCCTATACTAGGTGATAATGGGAAGTTGTATGTGGACGAAGCGCTCGTGCCTATTTACAAAAACATGCTCACTCTAGATTACATGATTGACTTGATCACACCAAACCAGTTTGAAATGGAAACACTAACTGGAATGAAGATCAACAATATGGATGATGTGGGTGAATCAGTGAGAATATTCTACGATAACTATAATGTTAAGAATATAGTGATAACTTCTGTTCAGCTTCGAGATAGTGATCAAATTCATTGTATAAGCTGTTCGGACCGTGATTCTATCACGCGCTTCGATGTGAATGAGATAGATGCGGTCTTTTCTGGTTCTGGAGACTTGTTGCTGGGTACACTAACGGATAATTTTGTTAGATACGGTGGTGATCTGAATTCAGCCTTGAAAGAAACTCTACACACTGTGGATCGAGTATTACAACTGACATTTGACATGGCTGAAATGGACAGCGGTTTTGAGAAAAGACTGGTTGACGGCAAACCTTACTTCCCTGACTTGAGACTCGTAGAGAGCCAGAAAATCATTACAGAAATATCATCACCACCGGTAAAAGATGGTTAAAGGAATAGCGCCAATGTGGCATTAGTATTAGTTTAACGTCTTACAGTTGATAGAAAGTGCATCTCTATAGAATAATTTAATGTCGCTAGGACAGTTCCTGGGAAGAACTAGCGACACTTCGACTGCTGCTTACCGTCTCTTTCTCAAGTGCGTCTTCGCTGCTTACTTGAGATAGGATTGGGGTAGATTTTTTCATATTATCTTTCGCTTTTTTGATCAAATCGTCGTAGTCGCTTTTATACTTTCTTCTCCAACTCTTCAACTCCCGTCTCGACTCCTTGTCATCCAGATGGTCGTGCGATGCCGCTCGATATTGAGTGTTAATCAGCCCTTCCCACTTTAACAGTCTGTTAACCAGCACCTTATCTTCCACGGGATTTACAGAATCCAGATTTGCGTTATATAAACTGATAAACTCTTTCCAGCGCGATTCCATCTGATATCTAGTGCCCGATGTTGGAAGGTTTACGTTAGAAAGCTTCTCTTTTAATTTCATGGTCGATATGCTTGGATCAAAGTTGGGAAGTTTTGGCAATTTTCTGAACTTTTTGGGCTGTATCTGAGAGACTTGCTCCTTTGGAGAGTATAGCGACTTAGATTTGATTGGAAAAAAGCCCGAGATTGAAGTGGAAGCTGTTCCACTGGTTGGTCTTTCCGTTGTTTTCTGTTCCAAACACTGTTCGATATGCGGTCCTTGCAGCTCCTCAATAGTCATAAACTGAGAACATACTGGACATTCAACAAGCTTTTCAGGTTTGGTGATAATACTGCTGTGCTTGCTTGGCTGCGATTCGGTCTTTTGCTTCTTTCTTGACTCGTACTTGAGAGGACTTCTTCTTTTGAGTTCAGGATCAGACGGTGATGTCGGTGTCGTGGCACGTATAGGCTCTTGAGTGGCACCCGAGACAGACTCCAAAACAGCTTCTAAGTTGGCTGGTTGCAGATGGTCGAACAGGTGCTGTCTGTTGCGACTAAACCAGACGGCAATCTCATCGAGCAGCAGAATTCTACGCAAGCCACTTTCATAGGTTTCTTCCTGGCACAACGGACACTTATTTTCTCTATCAAGGCTTCTTCGGATGCAGATGGAGCAAAATGTATGGCTGCAGGTAGTCATCACAGGTGCCTTGATGATATCTTTGCAAATGTGGCAGCGCAAAAGAGAGTCAAGCTTGCGAAGTCCTGGGACTGTGGTGGCGTTCCAGTCTGAAGGATCGCTGATCGCATCCAGGGGATCACTGAAGCCAACCATCAGAACTTTGAAGTGCTGTTTGATATATATTTGACCCGCCAGATGCCTTGGGAACCAGAACGCCGTAGATGAAAGATCAGTGCTATAACAGCTCTATAGCAGGTACTGTGCTGGTCTCACACTGCAGTGGAAACCAGGTCGAATGCAGTGAAGTAGACCCTAAGGGTGTTCAATAAGAGCTCAAACTACACCTGTAATGTAGTCCACCGTGGCTCAGGGGCTATCCTTTCTCGGCTTTGCAACAAGAACAGGTTAGTTCTATGTGCTCATCGAACTAGGCTGTGCTAGCAAACCTGGTTTTCGGTCGCCAAAAGTTTCGTGCCCGCGATAAATGGGAACTTTATCAATCACGACGTGAATTTTGTCAAACGATTAAACAGTTTGTCATAAAAAAATCAGGATTTGTCATAAATTATCAAAGTTTTTGTCATACATAAAATATTCATCATATATGTTTTTTCAGTCGTTGGATTCAGTCTGCTCTTTCTGACTGCATTTTCTATCAATTTATGCTTATTTAACCATACAGAGTACTATATGATCTTCAGCAACACCAATCCAAATGCCATAATGCACTAATTTCAATCAATCTATGACAAGCGAACTGTCCAGATCAAATCAGACATCTCTCTCAACTTGCCCACGTTATAACTGAATCGTGACTAGATTCTCATCGATACCAATATGAGTCGAACGACTCAGACCAGCTTTCACAAGAAGTTTGCCAACTCTGCTGCCCTCCTTTTGTTCGGTGTTAACAACCGGTAGCTGAAGAGACCATTATTCAGACTGTGCAATAATAAAGGAAGACGGCTGTGCTAAACACAGCCAGGATCTCCATACGCTGTGTCACGCTCACCATAGCTTCTCCACCACTCCTGAGCCGTGGTCATCCCTGTAGGAGAGAACAACACTCGCAAGCTTAATACTCTTGGTGTGATCAAACTCAATCACACCAGTGAACGTTATAGCGCCCGGAGTATCACTGTCCAGGACGGCCACACGGCCACGCAAAATGATGTTGTAGTCTCTTGTGGACATCACGCTGCCGCTGCGAGCTGGAAATGCATTCTCTACCGAGTCCAGCCCAGCTGTTCCATCAGCGCCGAGTGGCTCCAGTAATCCATTGAGGTTCTCTGGCAGCCGCACAATCTCACGCTGCGTGAAAGTCACCGAGGGTGGCCACCAACGTCGAGTGCAGTCAATTTGGACTCCTCGAACAACAAAGTTCTGATACTCGATAGACACCTCGAACTTCTCGATCGGACCCAGTCGCAAGGGAAGCCCGAACGTCTGCTTTACACGCCCGTTCATCGACAGCCGTGCCAAAACGGTGTCTCTGGTCTTCTCACGTAGCGCATCCAAATCTACCTTCTCAACACCTTCAGCCTCCTCCAGAGGCACAGTTCGAACCATCGTGACAGGGAAGAACGCAGGCCGCCCTTGATGTGTGTTGTACGCGACGTAGCCACCTACAAATAGCAGCAGTGGTACCGTCAGAAGCGCCAGCCTACCCAGTAGTGGAGCTCCAGCACGTTCAATTTTCTTAATTACTGTATTGTCACGGTCTGAGCCATCTGGCTCTGGTGCTGAAGGTGGTGCAGGCTGTGCTGGTGGTCTTTTAGAGGTCCTCGTTGTGATCTGGCTGCCGTTGCTACGGCGTTGTATTGTGGTTGCTTGCAAGCGCAATCGCGCACCAATAGAAAACACTCTAGTTTGCCTAAACATTTCGTGCTTCAAGTGTCTATGTTCTGTTCTAGCAATCACCTCTACAGAACAGCTTTACAATAGTGCTCTATCAAGAGACTTGTATGAGCGCTCTTTTTTTCATCACCTAATTCTCACATACGTCGATCGACGCTAATAACTTGTCGATCTGTTATTGAAAATAACAAATTATAACATTCAACTCCAGTTTTGATTTTGTTATAACACGCCGCGCCATCGGTCATGTAATTTCATGTATGGAAGCTGCACACAACAATTATGGAAGATTTGAGAAAAGACAATAGTATCAAACGGCCTGAGCAAAGTTTTGAAGAGCAAAGTTTTGGAAAAGTAAACCACAGAAGCAAACTACGCAGTCTGGGCAAATCAACGTTCAAGCAGCTCCGCTCATAACAGAATGTCGGTAAGTATAACCAACTCTTTCTTACCAACAGTCCATCATCTAACACCGTAAAAGGGCCTTGCCTCTAGATGGGCCAACGACACAGCACTCGTGCAGCAGGCGGAGAAACAGGATTTGCAGGCCAAAAATAGACATGGAGTAGTAGCCAACAAGCGCTCACACCAAAGACCCCGAAAAGAAGCTCACAAAAATCAGACCCACAGCCCTGATGATGACCAAACTGACACCTTTATGCCTGTTCCTGTGACCGAGCTGTCTGCAGAGGCACAGAGACTTGCACCTGTAGCACTGCCCAGTGAAACGCGGCAACAAAACCGGTCCCAGACCCACAACAGAAAAGGAAAAAGAGCTAATCGCACAGAGCGCACTGGCATAATGGGTTCGCCGCATCGTGACACACCCTCTCCTAAAAATGAACCACCTGCAAACGATCTGTTTTCACGCATTGGAGTTGTGACGGTAAGTTCAGACGCTACACTACACTCCAGGCCATCCAGTAGACACTCAGGCGATGGGGGGAAGCACTCTAAAAAATTTCAAGAACGGACACACAAAGAACATCATTCGTCACCATCCAGCTCCAATGTGGACCCCCCTGCTAGTCGCAAACCAAAGTCTGGAAGGCAGTCGACTAACACTGATCACGACGACATCAAAAAAAGTGCTGCCGAGTTTGAAAAGCAACTGGAACAGCTCAAAGCATCGGACAAAAGCTGGGCTGATGATGATTTTGACTGGTACTAGTACTTCGTATAGATTGCCCAGCGTAAGGACGTTTGGGTATATGATAAAGGTATTTGACCAAGGAGATACAAAGTAGTAGAAGTATGTGGACAAAAATCCAGTCGATAGTCGCGCCGATAAAAAACCAAGTCGATAGACGCGTCGAGCATAATCATCGTGTAAGTAGAGTAATATTTATGCCTTATTTTTATACAATTCTCATTGGACCGATTTTGATATTATGTAATCAGAGTAGAAAAGAGTGGTGAGATTTGCAATAGGAAAAGCATCAAAAGTGGTTTTCAGAATGTATTTGATACTGTACAATCTATTTGAACTTTGTTGAGTACCAAATTGTTGTTCATCATTTACACATAAAACAGGTAAGTCATGAAACATGAGCTAGAGGCTAGTTAATGCTTTAGCTGTCTGCAACCCGTGAATCCATGTGAAAATTCTAACTTGATGGACATTGTACTAACATTCTTTTGCCGCAGATTTAAAATGCCTAACAGAGTTATCGAGCTACAGAAGTTATACCAAACGTCTAAAAAGCCAATTTTTATGACTCACCCAAGATCGAAATATTACCTTATTCCATATGGTGCCGCTTTTGTGGTTTCAGTCAGTGCCGCACTATACTACACCGGCAGAGCTTGCTTGGGATTGAAGGCCAACCAATAGATGGCACGAGCAGCTAGTGCACAGTTTGGATTAAGTAGTGGTTAATTGTCACTTTACATTATTATTGAGCAAGCAAGTCTGACGTAAAATACAACAGACATAAAATACACACTAAAAGCAAGTAAAAAACACGAACTTTTCAGTTACTCTTCAAGTCCTCTGCCTTCATCATCTTCATCGTCTTCGTCTCCAGCGGTAGTACTCATGTTGTAATTATCGTCCTCATCGTCAACTCCATCGTCCATGCGAAGGTACTCCGTGGCGTCAATTTGTGGAAAGTCTCTCAGTAAACATCCTTCAAGGATGGTGCTGTACTTGAAAAGGGAGTCCATTTCACCGGTTGATATTTTCTTGAATCTATTGACGAGCTTTACGATCAACTTAAGCCCTTCTTGTTGTTCGTTGTTATTTTTTACTTTCGCCCTGGAGTTGTATCTGAGTAGTTTGAGAACAACAGTCGCGTCATAGAGGATAATAAAGTGCATTTGATCAGAAAGAAATGCGAAATAAGAGTCGTCCTTGATTGATGAAATGAGCTTGACAATTTTAATAGCGTGGAAGTAAATTATTTCAAATGCGTTTGGGTCGGAAAACTGAAGGTACTGGTTATCCACGTTAATATTGTACACATTGAGGTTGATCAACAGCTCTGCCAAGTGGTAATCTATCTCGACAAATTCGTTAGCAGACTTGTTGAACAGATAATTCCATTGGGTAAGCCATTCCTTAATATCTGACTGGATAGCGCTCAAAGAATCACCCAATTGCAAGAACCTGTAAGCAATCAGGTAGATTTCAATTTCTGCGATGATTCTGTAATCAAAATTGGTTGACAAATTCAATTCAAAGAATCTTTTTGGCTTCAACGTCATGATTGAGTAATCAGACATCTTTCCGGATAGGAGAGTGTAAGCCATGTGAATGAGAACCAAGGTGTTGAACACTCTATATGAGGTCAACTCGTTGAACTCGAGTTCAACCTCGTTTAGGTCATAAAGATGCGAGTATAGACCGAAGTTGTTTAATCTGATAAACAGGTGAATTCCAAGATGCGACAGATACCAGCCATCAAGTCGCAGACCTATGGCATCGGAGCTAAGAGTAACGCTGTATATCGAAAGGATAATAAGACATTGCAAAAACTCCAAACAGTTTGGCATATTGATGAGGCTCTCTTGAAGGTCTTTTTTCAAAATCACTAGCAGACTCTCATATATCATATCTTTCAAGTAGGGATCGCTATACTTCAAAGAAAGCGCACATGCAACTGTTAGCAAAAGGGGGCATTTGAACCTAATGTGACTGAGAAGCTTCTCGGTTGAAAAGTTATCTGGGAATGACACCCATCTGCCATATCTATCCCTAAAGATGTCCAGCAGTTTGATGGCCTGTTCATATGTGAGCAGATTTATGGCTATCAGATCTGTGTGTGTCTTGGTGGCGCACATTTCTTGCGGTAGAAGGTTTAGTTGGGCGAGGACTGGCATGGGTAAGGACGAGTTCGACATATTGCTGCATGTCTTGACGACACGTGAAAAAGGAGATGCAAGCATTGGCATGATAGGGCTGTTGTTCAAGTTGAGCTTGAAAGAGTCTACAATAGCTGAGCCAGCCTCTGGCTCGGGCAGTTGGCTTTTTTTCAGAATCCTGAGGACCTCCCTGACGTCGTTGGAAACAGATCCAATCGATCTCTGGAGCTCGGAGGATGCAAGGGCAGGATCACGGGGCGCGAGAGTTGGTGCGATAGACAGCTGGGACTCTGTTTTGGAGCCCTGAGAAGTGCCCAAAGTGGTGGAAGCGCCAGGGGCCTGAGTGCTCACAAGCAGAGATGAGTCCTGGATGCTCTTGAAGTCATCTTCAAAAGAGCACGCAAGATTCAAAGAAATACAGCGCAAACAGCTGATGGTGTTGTCCGACTTGAGGCATCTGGTCTTCTGCTTCCGGCACATGGAACAGGCCTTGATGGCCCGGGTGTGAGGCTTTCTCTTCTTTTTTGCCGGTTGTTCGGGGCTGTCGAGGCCCGGCATGGCAAGCAAATGTCCCACAGCCTGATTCTCCAGCTGCTGCTGAGTCATGCTTCGCACCTCGTCGAGGTGGATCTGCAGCTCGTGCTGGTGCAGCCTCTGGTCCATCCTCTCTCCTCTAGTCAGATCTTGATAAACCGTGGAGAAAATTTCGGGATATGAACTTTTTTTTTTTACACCCTTGCACGCGCAAGATCCCCGACTCTGCTGATTGCTTGTATGCTGCTACACCTTGTTAGCTCCTTCAGCATATCCATCCTGTGCATCCGGACCCATGTCTACTTATACTTGCATCCAATTCTTGCTTCTAGAAGCCCATATGCATGATGCCGCTTATTTCCACGCCGTATGGAACCTGTTTCCCCTGCTTTCTTGCCCTTTAGAGTGTTGTCGCCTGCAGAACTCCGGTTCGTTTCCTTGGAGGGAAATTTCTTAACTCCACAAGCTGGCCGGTACCTTCCGCGGGATACGCTGTGCTCCGCGGCTATGACCAAGGCTGTGCAATATACGCGGTAAGCGCGGGTTGCCGCGGCAAGAGATGAGACGGGACGACTCAGATTTCCGCCGACGGGTAACACGTGGTTTTACGGGCGTTCTGTAAGATGTGGCCACGCCAATAGCATGGCGGCCGGGAACCAAGATCAACACAGAACAGCGCTTACGCACATTCAACGCTATGCTACACAGTACGGGGATAATCGAATTGCAAAACACATTGCACAAAACAGTACATAACTGATACTTACGGCATCCCCGTGATAGGTGCGCCGGTGCAGAGGGGCAGGGCTGCGTGTGGCTCTGTAAAGGCTGTGCAGTGACTCCGAAGCGACTCCGAAGTGACTGCGACTATCTCCCAGGGCATCTCCGGACTGACTCAGGAGAGACCACAGGGTATTTCCGCGATGACTCCGAATTGACTCCAAAGAGACTCCGAAGTGACCCTGCCAGACTCTCAGACTGACATGCAAATCTTTCGCTGACTCTCATCGCTTACTCCAGTCGCTACGCGTCATCACGTCTTGGCCCACTCGGTAAACCTCCTGAAGGGCGCAGCGGCCTCGCCGCGCCACACAGCACAGCCACACAGGCCATACCTACACTGCTAGAAACGTTTCAGTGCACGGCTTGTCACAGCCGACTCTCATCATGTGCCCGACACTTGGTCGAGCAACAGTTGACCGTCGTGAGTTGTGCTACTCATCATATACGTTTCTGCCGCGCCCGCATCTCGCGCCAGCTCAAGCATCCTTGCTTGACTCCGTCGCGACACAGGAAACCGCCCTCTCTCCATCAGACTTGAAACTGGTGTCAGCACTAGCTCAGACATATGCTTGTCTTAATATTTCAATCTCATCGTATGGGTACCAGGCAGCTCCTGCTGCGCCATTGACTAACCTGCTGCGCCACCAACCCCTCTGGGTCCTTGAACTGTTGGCTTTGTTAGTAATTTCCTCCAAACACCCGGCTACCGCAAACTACCTTGTCTTGCTTCTCAGAATTGCATGAATGGTAATAATAAAGTTTTATCCTCACCGTGAATCACGTATAGGACTCGTCATCTAGGGTATCATCCTCTGAAGAATACTGGAGTTGCTGAAAAAAAAAGTACTTACGCTGCAGGCGTTCAAGACCAAAATCAAAAACAACACATCGTTCCTGCTCAGTCAATGTGGGTTTCTGACGTCCACAAATAAAGCATGTCACTCATACATAATCAGTGCCCAGTGCTATAAATCCTCATTTGGAACTTAAGTGCCGTCTTTAAAGCTGGTTTTCCGCAGATTGATCCTTTGGAACGCTTTCCAAAACATTAATCAACTATCTAATGTCAGTAACTCTCTTAAAGGTTTTTATTGCTCACCTCATCCTTTTAAATCAGTCTTAGTGCAAAAACTTATCAACACAATGTTATTCAGCCAGTAATTCCAGCTTTGTTTTTGTAAAATCATCACCTAAAGAATAGTTTTGAGCCTGCTCAAATCTGTTCCACATACCTTTAACTGCTCTATCCAGCTATATTCAATGTTAGCACGGTTTCTTGAGGGAAAGCTTGTGTCCTGCAAAAACTGACGGTGTGCCTTTGGACGTTCAGTAAACATGTTAGATCATGGGTATCATAAACTCTAGTTTGAAAATTTTATCGTTTGTGATCATCACCATCCAGAAGTCCACCATATCTAGCAAATGTAGGCTCATTACTGATTTCACTTACCAAATCCAGTTATACTATCTTCATTACATCTGTTCTAAGGAAGAACAAGTAGTAACGTCCACTTGACAAGTTTTCAGTACAAAAATTTTTCATACAAATTTACTCTCAAGACGGGTAACTGTCTCCAAGGATTCGATGTTTCCAGTGCAATCAAGCGTTAGTACAAGTGACAGAACTGTGCTTCAGACAAAACAGGCTGTCAGCATTTGCTAGCTCAATATACCTACAATCTTCTGTTTATCTGTGCACCATGTGTCACTTTGAGCAAAAAGTCTCTCTGAACGACAAACCTGTAGTCACACTTCAAGGTTACCCGCCCGAAAATACAGACTGACAATGCAAATTCATAACAACCATTTCATCAATATGACCGCCTATCTACTCTTCATTAGTGCGTTTCTGTTCGACACTGAGAGCTAAGATGCCAGAAGTACCGACGTCACATGCCGAAGTCCCTGTGCGAGTGGATTCTGCATTGGACACAAATGTGATCCCTTTGCCTCAGGCCATTACAAAGGCCGTTAGACAATCGTTTCTCAATGACAGGGATTTTGTGAAGCCAAAAAGCTGCTGGAACGTTCAAGAAGAGGGTAGTCGAGGCAGCGCTGTAACAGTTTCTGGAGGAGTGCTAAAAAGCCGCAAAAAGTCATCTCTTGTAAGCAATATAAGTTACAGGGTTCTGAAGTCGCGCTCTGAATTGGTTCTGATTCCGTTGATGCTCAACAATTCCTTGAATATTAGCTTAATTAGCCTCTCATTCATCCTGCCGGAGAAGATCAAGATTGGGTGTCTTTCGCTTATTGAGTTACAAGATGAAGACGCAATTGTCCTTGATATGTTGATGGAAATCAACGTAATGATTTCACTGAGAATACCGATTCGGGCCTTTATAAAGAATGACAATTCTCTCAGTCTTTCAAAGGTTTACAGTTGGTGCAAATACTTTGTGCCATACTCTTTTGATATTAGGAAGCCTCTATTTTTTCACGCTTTGAGCGAGCGGTCGCTTGTCGTTAGTTTGTGCGATGGCGGACTGCTCAAGATGGACAGACCTTCCGCATTCTCAGAATTTACAGTCATTCCATTCAGTGATAGTTCTTACTTTGATGGATTCAGACTCCCATTATTTGGTTCGAAGAAAAAAGAACTGAGCTCTTTACCGGATACCGTTGAAGTGAACAGAGAAAGGGTATCTACCTCTTCTGTGATTGATATTGTACAAAAGGGAGATAGATTGATAACTCTCACAATGAGCAAAAAAATCAAACTATGGTCACTTGAGCAGCAAAAGATTTTGCATGAGATAGAATTGAATGATTATCTGCCGGCAGAGATGCACAACTTGGTATTGTATAAAGTATCACTGGATTACTTAAAACTTATGAGCGACGAATCTCTATCTATATTTCTGCCCATAGGTGAAAATTATTTGAAGATCTTCTCAATTGATCAGAACTTAACACTGACCGAATTAAAGAGCTTGAATCCACCTCTTTCAGATTCTAACTGGTCATTTCAAAGTTACCGGATAATGGGCAACGCAAGATCATTTAAATCCTGGGTCTGTTGGGCCTTTGGGTCATCAAAATTAATTCTACACTGTGACGCATCCAGCGAAGTCATTTGGTCAACTACTTTTAGTGAATACAATATCAGCAAGTTCTTGTCTAGTGAATTCAGCAAAAGCATATCTGTCATTTCCTCGGTCGAGCAACTCAACAAGTCTTGCTTGGAGTCCGTATGTGATCCTCTCAGTACTCATTTGTCAACAATAGAGACTGTAGTTGGCCTTTTTAATAAACGGCTCAACCTGGATCTTTCAAATATTTCTTTCCGTGAAAGAATTTTGCGAGTGGTATCCTATGATGTGGACGGCTTCGATTATCTGAACGGCATAAAAAAGAATTGGCTCAAGTTTGACAATGCTTGCAGAGAGATTGAAAAACAAGTCCAGGATCTAATCTCCATAGAGCTGCTAGAGGAAACAGACAACCAAGAGGGCTTCCTTATTCTGATGAAATCTCTTGAGTACTCTGTCATCAAACCTCTGTCCACTTTTGAGATAGTTTCGCTAGGAGGCAGTTCTTTTAATTTGCCTGAATATTCTGGATCTAATTCTTCAGACCTAATTCGATTAGTTGAAGTAATAAAGCTCTTTCACGGCCGATTCTCGTCAGACACGGTGGCTCATGTGGAAAGAGATATAGTTGAAACTGACCGGCAGTTATCATCCAAAAAACAAATGACAACGATATTCGAGTCACATATTAGTGGAACAATTGACGAATCAACTGTATCAGACCTGTTGAGTGCTTTGAATTCATTCCAAAACGTTCTACAATTGATCGAAGCACTCATAGAACTGCCAACCATGAATGATATTGACTTCAATCCAATAAAAAACATTGGGTTTGGGACTCTTGGAGAGTCGCTTTTAGTATCGTCGCTAAGATCCAATATTTTGAGCCAGAGGGAACTAGTTTTTGGACTACTCTTAATTCTATTAATAGTAGATGTCAGTGAGGAAACTGTTGCCTTATATCAAAAACTAAGCAAACTATACACAAGTTACTGTTTGGCGTTGGATACAATTAAGATTGAACTGCCAGTGGAGGAAGGTGCATTTACTGGTTCAAGTAATAACTTGCTATTGAGCTATCTGAGCGGCATTTATGATGGAGGTGTCTTGCTTCGATACGAAAACTTCTGCTACGTAATTAGCTGCTGTATTGAACAGTTAATGAAAAAAGAGTTCGCTTTCAGCTCGATGTCAAAATTGATTTCACTGGAGAAGTTTGCGGAGGCCAAGGACTTTTTCAAGTATTTGCCTGCAAAATCACCAATCTCAATCATTTTACAAGGGTTGACTCTTATGAATCTGGAGAACTCAGCCAAACAGTCGTATCAGCTTTTTGTGGATTATGCGGATGATGTCATTTCTTCTGCTCGCTCAATAACGTCAGAGGAAACAAAGTCACTATCGACAATCTGGTCCACAGTTAATCTTATTTTGACTGACTCAAAATCTGAATACTTCACTGATCTGAGCACACTCTTTCAAGCTAAAGGTCTGGATGATTTAGCCTTGAAATTGTCTCTAGAAGCGCTGACAGCTAAAAATGAGATGGGGGATATATCCGATGACCAAACCATTTTTTCAAAGATTTTCCAACTGGCTTTGAAACTTCGGGAATTTGATTTGGCATATGATACAATTTTAAAAATGGATAAGAAGCACAGGAAATTTCCCATCAAACAATTTGTGTTCAAATTGTTCCAAAACAATCAAATGTCGAAGATCTTGAAATATCAGTTTGCAGAAGATTTTGAGATAGTGGACGAATTGATTTATGGTATGGCAGAGTCAAGCTCACTCAATTTTGATCTTAAAAATTCACTAAAATACTATAGAGTATGCTATTCGCTGAGACTTAGACGGGGCGATTTTAGAGCATCCGTAGAGGCGCTTTATCGATTCAATTGTATCGGACTGGAATTAATGAAAAACAAGCGGTTCGACGATCTTAATGCTCTATTGGACAATTACCTGATTATCATTAATTTGCTTTACACTCTGGAAGAGGAAGATAGATGGCTTATCAAAGAATCGGTGGACTTGGTGCTATCTTCACGATCGTCTGGCGAACTTACAAACAGACTAGGAAACGGCTCAATTCCAGATTATGATAACTCCAAAGCCAACAAGTTGGTGACTTGTGCAGACTTGGAAAAGGAGTATGACAGTTTGAATACAGCTGCGAATACTGCCCATGTCACGAATGCTGGTGTTGTGTAACTTCAATTAATCGATAGCCCAATTGAAACCGCTGTATTTGATATAACCGTAAAACGGCTGTTAATAATTTCTTGGCTGTGTTCTGACGTGATTTTTCAGGTACCCAGCAAAATAAGTGGGTGAAAAGGATTTATACATCGTACTGTAAGGGCAAGTGAAGTTGTAATTGGCAGAGTACTTTCCTTGTCATATAGTTAAAACTGAATGCATTGATGTCTTCTACAGGCAACTTATCTCTTAGAGTGCGAGGGAGCAATGTGGGGGTCATTGGTGCTGGAATCTCGGGGTTAACATATGCGTATTTTTTGGCTAAGCTCAGACCTGATATAAAGATCAAAATATATGAAAAGCAGACGCGATCTGGGGGGTATATAAGATCACGCGAGTTAGATCGAGATGGTCAAAATATTATATTTGAAAAAGGGCCCCGGACACTGCGTGGTTTGAGCAGTGGAACCTTGATATTGATTGACCTGCTCCACAAGTTTAACAGCCAAGACAAAATAATGGGTCTATCCAAATCTTCTCAGGCGAATAAGAGATATCTACTGAGTCCTCATGTGGATGTGCATGGTCGCTCAGGAAAGTTGTTGCAAGTTCCCAACTCTTTGAGTACAATGGTCAGGTTTTTGTTTGATCCGCTTGGAAAAGGATTTCTGCTCGGAGTACTACGCGAGCCATTCGTGAGATCAAAGCTGGCTTCTGGACGGGATGAGTCAGTGGAGCAATTCATTACGAGACGGTTCAACGCTAGGCTTTCTTTGAATGTGGTTAGTGCTATTATGCATGGCATTTATGCTGGTGATGTGAGCAAGCTTAGTGTGCGTGCAATTATGCCAAGCCTTGTGGAAATGGAATCAAGTAAGGGATCAGTTATCAGAAGCATTATAGCGGGAATGTTTCGCAAAAAGGCTAACGTATCGGAGCCAAAGAAGGAGGTGGCAAGATATTTTGAGATATTTGAGCCGGGCTTCGATGTAGACAAGACCGTAAAGTTTCTTAAGGAATTCCCAATCTTGAGGGTGGACGGGGGTCTCGAATCAGTGACGAAGCTGCTGGAAGAGAACATGCCTAGCAACGTCGAAATTGAGTACAATTGCAACATCGAGAGTGTCAAGATGGTCGGAGACCAAGTCCGGGTAACCACGGAAAGAGGCAGCTCGGAGTTTGATCATGTGAGATCCACTATCAACGCTCGCGGTTTGGCACGGATCACTGGTTGTGGCAAGGACAGTGCCCTAAATGACATTGATTATGCCAATATGGTTGTTGCCAACGTCTATATTCCACAGGAGGGGTTGCTGAGGTACCATGGGTTTGGGTATCTTGTTCCGAAGAGCATGATGGACAAGACGAAGCTGCTGGGTGTAATTTTTGATTCTGAGATTGAGGGTGCGAGCACCGCTCTTTTCGGTGTCCGAGACCCGGGCGACCTCGCTTCCCAGACAATCACTCCCCCAACGACTGCAGGCACCAAACTGACGTTTATGATTGGCGGCTACCAGATTTCGACCCCTGGGGAGTTTCCAAGTAACTCTGTGGTGCGTCAGATTGTGGGGAAGGTGCTGGCTTCGCACCTGCATGTCCAGCTGGAACGGTGCAAGGAGGTGTTATATGAGGTTGACTATCTTGCAGAATGCATTCCGCAGTACAATGTTGGGTTCGTTGAGTTGCGGCAAAGGTGCGAGAATGAGCTGGCTGCCAAGTTCGGCAACTGCCTGTCGTTGGGCGGGATGACGTTTGCTGGTGGTGTTGGGGTCCCGGACTGTGTGTGCGACGCATTTGTTGCTGCCGACAGCCGGGCCAGGAAGTAAGTAGGGTAATAGAATGTTTGTTGCAGGTGGCTAGTGTACGGCAGCGCAGTGTCGGCAGCGGCAACACCCCGCCGAGCAGAGTGGTGACATGTCGATCGGCCGCGACTGCCCAACTTGGGAGGGTCACGCGCGAGATCTCGGATTTTGCACTCCAGCTCCGTGATTGGCGGGCCAATCAGCGACGTCGGACTCTGTTCCCCAGATTTTAACCCCGCCCATTGTTACCCGGCCAGACATGAAGCAGAAAGCATATGTGGCGCAGATGTGGCGGGGACGGCGTTGCGGAAGCGTGGCGGTGTGCTGAGTGAGTGTACGGAATTGCGGTTTGTGGTGGGTGGTGGGCATCGCTGTTGCGCAGACACCGCACGAGCTGTCCACGGGCGACTCCATCTCGAATAACCGCCTTGCAAACGGCATGTACTGCTGTAATGGTCGTCCTTCCACTGCACAGGGTGCACAGAGGGTGCGAGCCCCACACACCAGTGCGCAGTCCGCAGCCGGCCAGCGGTTCGGACTGCGCCCTTATGGGCTTTTGCACCGCCACACAGCACCCCCTGCGGCCGCCGCCGTCAATGCCCAACTCCGACACGCTCCGGCACAGGGACCCAGGCACGGCCACAGGCAGTGTGAGCGGCCTGGGCGCGCGGGCCCGCCAGCCAAAACAGTAGGGCTGTGGCTGAGTTGCCTAAAGCCCAGTGTCATGAAAGTCTGATCTTCTCCAGGAAAAAAAAGAAAAAGTGAATACATAAAAAGGCGTATATAGCATTTTTGGTTCGCAGTTGCCCCTTTGTTAGTAGTTGGTGTCTTGTCAGGTGGCTAACAAGGGCCAGGAAGCGGCAAATAATAGAAGAGCCCAATAAACAAGACTAGAACTGTCTCCAGAACAGCATAAAAGGCGGGCAGGATGTCGGAAGAAGTGCTGTCACTGGAGTTGCAATACCCCTCGAGCCAGCCGGCGCAGGCTAGTGGCGTACAGAGGGTGCCATCAACAGACGAGACCCATAAAGTCCAAAACATTACCTCACAACCCATCTATGACGACGACGACGAGCTGGACCTCGAAGCGGACCTCGACGCAGAGATGGACGACGAAGACCTCGTAGGGGCAGACACAACCGTCCCCATACCCAAGAAGTCTGCCATCATCAAAACAGATAAGCCTAGACCACACATATGCTCCACATGTACAAGGGCCTTTGCGCGGCTTGAGCATCTCAAAAGGCATGAGCGATCCCATACGAACGAAAAACCATTTCAATGCGCCGCCTGCGGCCGTTGTTTCGCTAGAAGGGACCTTGTCCTCAGACACCAGCAGAAGCTCCACTCTTCGCTACCAACAAATAACAGAGCAAAGGCTCCACGCAAGGGCAGAACTCCCAAGGTGCAGCCCAAGGAGGGCGAGATTGTCAGCGACTACTTGAACGATAACATCAACATTGTCAGAAATAACACTAATGCACAGCTTCCTCTCCGCCATAAGCAGCCTAGCTCAAAGGGCCAGTCTAATGATGATAGCTCAAACATCATAAGTGATAGTATCACAAGCTCAAACAGCTCAAGAAGCAACAGCTTTTATGACACTCTTCATCAACACGCCCCAACCCAATCTCTGCTTGCTCAGCATTATGTTCTTGGTCATACTCAATCCTCTCCAGCACAGCAGTCCGTTTACGCTTCTCCACATTCGGTGTCTTCTTCATCCACTTCTTCAACTAATCAATTTCATTCTCCACACAACTTCACTAGACCCAACAAACAAAAGAAACTATCACCTGCAGAAAGTCTTTCACCACTGAACAGCCAGGGAACTGTTCCAACAATCTCTTCTTCACTTCGGAGAAAGGACAGTAGATCTCCAGTTGTGGCGGCCAACGAACCTATCGCTGTCAACTACGGTGATCTTTTTTTTGGAGATACACAAACAGCTGGCTCTTCAAATCCGGATACAGACAGCAATGCACACTTAGTCAATAAGACCAGTTTCAGAGACCAGAGACATGCCTCTTTCAGTGCTGCTGCTGCATCGTCCTATACTGGAATCGAAAACAACACTAATCTGTCTGGAATCGAACAGGAGGCTCCTCAGCAAGTGAGATTCTCCTCTCCACAACTGACACACGAAAATGGCGAAATGCTTTACCTTGATTTAGACAGCCTGGACTTACAGAGTCTTAATGACATGGGTGTTAACTTCAATGGTGCTGATGATGAGTCTCAGAAATTCAAGATTCAAAGTCAACCTCCTTCGTTGTTTCAAAATAAGGTGTCTCCTAACAACTTTGGATTTTCTCCTGAAAATAATGCTTTTGGTAGCTCTCAGAAATCTCAAAAGGAGAAACAGTCACATATTCAGGAACAAAAAGAACATTCAGTTAATCCTGAAACTGGAGTCAAACAGGTTAAAAGTGCTGAGAGCTCACAGGATGACGTCCAAGGTGAAGATTGGCTAACCGAGTTCATAAATGCCCCGATTGAAAAAGAATTCCCAACAATTTCTAACCATATTGGCTTCACTGATTCTCCCGCTACCAACAATTCAAGCCATTCACCCCAGTCTAATGACTCTCCAACCAACGACCTGTCCCAGTTTTTCAGATCAAGGCAAATTGATCTATTCAAACATATATCGATCTCCAAATCTCAACAACACCCTACAGTTCCAGGACGATGCTCAGAAAGTGTCAGAACCCATATAATGAACAAATACAACTTGAAGATTTCTCAGTTTCCACAACTTGATGATCTAAACCACTATCTCGCTTTATATGAAATTGAGTTCAACAAGTACTTTCCTTTTGTCCATATTCCGTCTCTCAATGTGGAGGAGAAACTAGATCAGATCCCATTATTACTGTCTATGTCAGCCATAGGTGCTTTGTATTCCTTCCATGCGAGGAATTCGTCTACTCTTTTCAATTTTTCAAGATTTTTGATTCACAATTTCATGGAAACACAACTTTCTCATAACAACTTCAATGACGTTCCTTTGCATATCACACAAGCCCTTTTGCTCCATATGTTTTTGGGTATGTTTCATAATGACGCCGAAGTGACAAAACTTACATCTAGACAACTGACTTCACTTGTTTCTCTTGTAAAGACAACAAAATTGGATATGCCTTTGGAAACGTTCTTGCTTCCACCTAACATTAGTGGTGACATATCTCAGGGACTTCATAATAACAGCGTAAGCAGTCAGCAGCAACTGCGAGCTTCATATGATTACTTTATTCTCGCGCAGTCAAGGATAAGAACTGTTCATTGCTTGCATTACCTTTGTGTTTTATTTGGGTCATTGATGGGATCAAACATAGAATTGGTCGCTGAAGACATCAAATGTGGATCTCCATGTCACTTGGAAAGCCTTTGGAAAGCCAGATCAGCTAACGAGTGGCTAAGTATTTTGAAAGATAAGAATTTGAAGGTGGACTCTAAGTTCACTTTGATTCAATTGAGTAATGGCATGAACGCTTACAGAGATTTATGGAGGGACTTAAACAACCACGTTTTGGATAAAGAAGTTGGATTTCGCTGCTTGTTGTCGTTGCTTATGTCTTTGAACGGTTATATTCATCAGGAGCGCCAGGGCTTGGAGCAAACTGTCCATGCACCAGGTGCCTATATAGCGGAATGGCGGATGGACTCCAGACCTCGTATTGAAGCTTTGATCAAAACATGGGAAAGTTGTTTCATCAGAAATGGGGGGCCTATTGTCCCAAGGGGTCAGAATCTTCATACAATCAACCAAAGTGCAGTACTGAAGTTAATTTTACCTTTACTATCGTTTGCAAAGATAAGAAAATGTGTATTCATCTCTCCAATTCTTCGAAAAGTTTGGTTCCGAGATTGGGATGGGATGAACATAGAAATCAAGAATTTGGCTAGGGATCCTGAAGCCCTGCGAGACTCGATCAGTTATTGCCTTGACATTATCAATCTTTGGGTAGAGATAATTTCAATAACAAATGACGCTGAAAAGACGTCTGTTCGAACTCCAATATTTTTCTTGACTTGCCTGTTCACCTCGACTTTACTGATTTCTGAGTACTTGTACACTACTGAAGAGTGGGCCATCAATTATTTGTCATCGCCCGAGAAATACAATAACTTAACGACGGCGGATCGTGTCCTTTGGCTTAGAACTGAAACCATTTTCAAGAAAGTCGAGAAGAACTTACTTCCAAAGGGCTCCAATAACTCGTCCTACTCTGAGTTTTTAAGAATTCAGGCCAATGGCGCTCTAGATGTTGATATTTTGGATGACGAGATTGCAAGGTTAGCCCTTGAACCAGGAAATCTTAAACCAATTGCTCAAATTATTGTCAGTGGTAGACTAAGTTCTAGATGTCTTTCCCTTGGTGTTAGGATACTAGCTGATGCACCTGTATGGCCGATCGCGTTGGTGTTCGCCGAGGCATTAAAGGCTCGAGCCACTTCTATCCATCATAATCAATCTAGATTCAGTCCAAGTTCTGGGAAGGAGGGTTGTTGATGTTAAATACCTAGTTTGTTATATTACCAGAACCATGATGTGTTCATGACCGCTGTTTATTTGCTGTTTAGATTGTTTCCTGTGTTTCAAAAGTATCACTTACTACTGCAAAAATTCTGGTCTATTTGGTCATGAGTTAATTTCACTTGCAAACGATCAGCTATTTCGTCTATATTTCAAGAAGGTTATTGTGTTAAAGCACCACAGCTTTAATGTCTCTGTTTTCTTATCTGCGCTTTCGATGAACTATGCTTACTTATCTTTTGTCGCTCTTCCTAATTAGGATTAGTTACTCTAGATCCCCCATGTATGCTATTGCTAAAGCTTAAATATTGCTTATTCGAATATTCACTATGATAATGAGGTCGTTGATGTAATCAAAGTAGTCGTATTATGTTTCTTTTCCTAAAAAGTTTGTGGGGAGTTTTTGCTGGCTGTGCAAAAGAGAGAAAATTTTCTGTTAGATCAAGATCTTCGATAAGAGACCAATCAATGTGTCTTTTGAAAGTATCAGTTTGCAAGAATCAAATATCACATATATAATCAAATGTGTCTAGTATCTCAGTGAGTAATGAGACATAATTTTGTCAGTGTGCTAGCTAAATTTTGGAACAGCTCGAAACGATTAGATCCATCAAAAAATTTCAAAATCTCAAATATGAGTATAGCATCCCCTGTTCCGGAGGGAAAAGGAGCAAAGGACATTGATGAACTCAATATTGCTCCCGTGTCAGGCAAGAATGTTGAAATATCTAAAATGACCGGAAGAGAACTGTTTGAGAAACTCGGACAGCCCAAAAAAATTGTTGCTCCAATGGTGGATGGGTCAGATTTGGGATGGCGGATCATATCCAGACGATACGGGGCTGAGCTATGTTATTCTCCTATGCTGCATTCAAGATTATTTGCTACAGATGTGAAATATCGCACGAACATTATGGGACCACAGGACGGCGATAAAAAGTTAGATAGACCATTGATTGTCCAGTTTTGCGCAAATGACCCTACCTACCTCCTACAGGCTGCTCAGCTTGTTCAAGATAGATGCGACGCTGTCGATATCAACTTTGGATGCCCCCAGGGGATAGCAAGAAAAGGTCACTACGGGTCTTTTTTGATGGAAGATTGGGATCTAGTTTACAAACTCATAAATACGCTGCACCTAAACCTGAAAGTGCCTGTGACCGCGAAAATCAGAGTTTTTGACGACTGGACGAAATCGTTGAAGTACGCCAAGATGTGTCTGGATGCTGGTGCCCAATTTTTAACAGTTCATGGCCGTACAAGAGAGATGAAAGGTCAGAAGACAGGCCTTGCAAACTGGAAACTAATCAAGTATCTACGAGACAACTTGCCTCAGGGAACTGTATTTTTCGCTAATGGCAACATATTATACCCGGAAGACATTGACCGATGCATAACAGAGATATCTTGTGATGCAGTGATGTCTGCAGAGGGAAACCTTTCAAATCCTGGAGTCTTTTGGACCTTTAGTGATGATAAAGAACGTCAATTTCCTCGCGTGGACAAGTTTGTGAGAGAGTATTTTGAAGTTATCAAGTCATGTGAGGGAAAGGAATCCAAAAGGTGTATGAAGACACATCTATTCAAGTCGTTGAAGAATTTTTTGACTATTCACACCGACGTTCGGTCTGCATTGTCAGAAATCACCAAACATTCTTCTTGGGAAGAAGTTGAGAAGCTTGTGGAGATGATCGAAAAGATTGTGCAAAAGATATTCGAGGATCCAAGCATAAAAGAAAAAGATGCTATTATTGTGGGCCCTATCGAGCGTTGGGGTGGCAGATACAGAACAATCCCATATTGGAGATTGCAGCCATATTTCAGAAAAGTTGATGGTATTGATGGAAAGGAGGTTATAGAGGGATCTTTGGAGGAGATAATTCAATCAAATGAAAAGAATTTGAAACGAAAGTCGGTGGAAGATGGTGACAGCACTGTTTCCAAAAGAGCGAACCTCACGAGCGAGTGTGCTCTATAGATGTGTAATATTAACTGTTGGTGAAAAGTCTGGGGAATTTGGCAGTGGAATTTTTCATCATATAAAATGAACAGATATTTTTCATACTCAATAACGAATCTTTGTAGTAGCTTAAGTCATTCAGTTCGGTATGAAAAGCTGATTAGTTGCGTTCAGTTATGTTGTATAGGTATACCACACTGCTGAAAAAGAATGTTCATGTTTGCTTTTCTGTAGGGCGTCGTGGTCTCGCAACCGAGGGGTCATATCTGAAAATTTCACCTTCTGTCACCGCTCTGTTGAATCAGTACGGAATAGAGGTCACGCAAAATGATTTTGAGAATGATCTTTCCGAACCTCTCGTGAGCCATTTACGCAGACGAGGTTTGATTGAAACATGTGTGAACGAACAACAACTGATTGAAGAAACGGAGACGAAAAAGCTTGGACTCTACTGTGGAGCAGACCCTAGTGCAAGCTCTCTTCACTTAGGTAACTTACTGCCTTTAATGGTTCTGCTACACTTTAACATGAGAGGTCATAACATAACAGCCCTTGTTGGTGGTGCAACAGGTGCCGTTGGTGATCCTTCTGGAAGAACTACTGAAAGAGATGTTATTGAAGACGAAATTCGCCAAAATAATTTGCGAAGGATATCGGATCAATTGGCCAATTTCTTCAAGACAGGTTTGGAGTACTCATATTCCAGGAACCCCTTAATGGAAAAGCTGTCAGTTGGAAAACAAGACTTGAAGAATAATTACGAATGGTGGAAAGACATCTACATGCTTGAGTTTCTTGCTCGTTATGGCCGCTTTATAAGAGTCAATCAAATGCTGGCAAGAGATTCTGTGAAGAGTCGTTTGAACTCAGAACAGGGTATTGGATTCAATGAGTTTACTTACCAGCTCCTTCAAGCATACGATTTTTATCATCTCAACAAAAACTGTGGGGTTGATATTCAAGTAGGTGGCAACGATCAGTATGGTAACATTGTGGCTGGTATAGACCTGATTACAAGGGTCAAGAAACACGAGCAGTTCAAAATCGGAAAAAATGTATACGGTCTAACAGTTCCGCTCTTGACAACCTCGGAGGGTGCGAAGTTCGGCAAAAGTGCAGGTAACGCTGTATTTATTGATAAGGCGATGACCCCATCATTTCATATCTATCAGTTCATATATAGCACATCTGACAAGGATCTGAAGAAATTCATGTACAAATTCTCTCTCTTGCCCATATCGCTGGTGGACAAAATATTGGCCAAACATGAAGCAAATAAGAAGTTGAGAATCGGTCAAAAGTTTCTGGCTATTGAAATGTGCGATCTTATTCACGGTGATGGTGAAGGATATAGTAACTTTATCACAAGTGAGGTGTTGTATAACAAGGAGCAAGTGCCAGATTTTTCTGCGGATATTATCATTGAAGCTTTCGCACGCCAAAATATGGTGAAACAGGTATCCATGGATGAACTGGGCTCCACAAGTGTTGGAAACCTTCTTTATACCCTTTCTGAACAGTCAAAATCAAAGTCTGAACTTCGACGAATGATAAAGGGTGGTTCTGTCTCGAGCGGAACATCAAAGAAAATCAAATTCAGTCAATTTGAGGATAAAATCGATCCATCAGTTCATCTTATAGATGGAAAGTTGCTTCTACTAAGAATTGGGAAGCAGTACTATGTCGTGGAAGTGATTTAGCATATATATATTGTAAATAGTAGTGACAGTATCGTGTAATTAGCTATGCCGGTCAGTCAAATCATCCACTACCTTTGCTGTGTCTGAACAGCTTCATGCTGATCCACGACACGATGCACCAAATCCAAATAATGACAAAATTCAGGGAAAATGCATACATGTAGTAGTTATCTATTATGCGCAACCCCTCGCCATCCAAAACAGAGAAGTTGCTTGCTATTTTATATAGCCATCCGTCTGGTTCAAGCTCAAAGCATCGCTTCCATACGTTGAAGATTGATCCGGCTCCTATAATAAAGGCCATGAGGCTTATAACAAGAATAATATATCCGTATAGTTCAAGATTGATGGCATCATGTCTGGATGCAGGTGAATAAAGGGTCGGCACGTCATCCCTATAGTGTATAGAATGTGTGTTTCGATGCTTTATCAATCTTTTTGTAGACTTTGAATTCTTGATTTTTGAAGACATGTAAGTTCTTTATTGTCGACACTTAAGTATACCAGTTCACAGAACCAACATATCCAAGTTGCATTCAGTGCTTGAAAGACCCTGCTAGCGGTTATCGAATACGATAACGATGATAAAAGCTCATAGATTGTCGAAACAAAAATGCTGCTGATTTTTTTAACATAATCAGAATGAATATTTGGTACCGTATCGTAGGAATACATTGATTTCTCAGATGCCTTGTGGATAGTACAGTACATTGACCTACAATGTCTAGCGATTTATCGGAGGACATAAGGAATCTAAAGGCGAGATATACTGAGCACCAGAGATTGCATATTCGAAACCTTCTTGCGTGCTTATCGAAGAATGGGGAATTCAGAAGGTTGATGGAATCTAGCCCATTCGTCAAACAGATTATATCCATCAGCCAACTTATGGACAAGTATCAGAATGCTGCCTACCAAAGTGAAGCATTAGATGTGGTTTTGTCATCACCTGTTTATTCAAGAGTAGAAGAGCTGGAGAAAGAAAGCCAAAACCACCAG
This sequence comes from Ogataea populi-albae, assembly GCA_030579375.1. Taxonomy (NCBI): domain Eukaryota; kingdom Fungi; phylum Ascomycota; class Pichiomycetes; order Pichiales; family Pichiaceae; genus Ogataea; species Ogataea populi-albae. The sequence continues at coordinate 63,717 of JAKTQY010000014.1, read as the reverse complement.
GAGGACTACAGCGATCTTCTAGTGAAAGAGCTACTCAAGTGGTTTAAAGAGGACTTTTTCAAATGGGTAAATAAGGCCGAATGTGAGAGATGTGGTAACAGCAATCAAGATAGAATCATGGGACTTCCAGCTTCCAGAGGATACACAAAAGAGCATCAAGACGGCCAGGCAACAGTCGTAGAGAGGTACAAGTGCATGGAGTGTGATGCTACCTACGAATTTCCGAGATATAATAATCCAGCAACATTGTTACGAACCAGAAAGGGTAGATGTGGGGAGTGGAACAATTGTTTTATATTAATATTGAAATCTCTTGGACTTGGCGTGCGATATGTATGGAACTTGGAAGATCACGTTTGGTGCGAGTATTACTCCAAGCAGTTAAAGAGGTGGGTTCATTTAGACTCTTGTGAAAATCAGTTTGATAATCCGCTTCTGTATGATCAAGGATGGGGAAAGAAAATGTCTTATGTATTTGCGATTCACGAGAATTACATGTGTGACGTAACGAGCAAATACGTTCCTTATGACTCTCCAAACCGACTTCCAAGAGACAAGATTAGCGAGACTGATCTCTCTCATGTTTTGGCTTTTATCAATGCTTCCAAATTCTCCAAGATTCAGGACGATGATGATCTGTTGAGCGTTTTAGCAGATTTTATACAAGACTTTCGAAGTCGTAACCCTACACCTACTGCTACAGAGAATAGCTCACGTGGTAATGGTGACGGTAGTAATGGGCCTTTGCCGCCCAGACAGAGTGGTGCTGCTGACTGGACAAAGCGCAGAGGTGAATCTGGTTGATCTATCAGCTGCTCCGTGATGGTTACACAGCCGGATCAGTTTGATTACGTCATTTGATCTAAATATTTTTCTCTGAAAATTTTTTTATACCTTAACCCTCTGATATTAAAGAATCTTGGTTTAGTTACTCCGTAAAGGTTGTAAAGTCAATGTTCTACACTGCGAAGTTGAGAAACCTGTCGAGATTTAGTTTATAACTTGTTTTCATAAGGTTCTGCAGCGTTGAATTTTTCTCAGGTATGAAAAATGATTTCTGAGACAAATTTTAATTCAAATTCAAGACCCAATTGTCTTATCGTTGATTTCAATGAAGCTACGAGAATATATTTGCGCTTTCGAGCCAAGTATGAAAAAAAAGGCCTACCTGAACCATTCACATATAATCACTTGCTATCGAAAAGAGACAATTTGGAACTATTGGCGCTAGGACTTCTAAATGACAAATGTGTCTCGAGCTACCTTTATTCATACAGACCACTTATAATTGCGCTAGCAGGCCTAATAATTTCGAACGCTAATATTGAAAGAGATTTTCTCAGGAGAGAAAATATTGATATAGTCCTCTCTGGATCTATTGTGCTAAATTGTATTGCAAAGATCGCAACTAGCACTGATGAGATAAATATTTTGATTGAGTACTTTTTGAGCAAAAAACAGTTCTTCAATTCATTGGAAACGCTAGAAATACAAATTAGCCAACTTGAGTTACAAAATATCTTACTCGCATTTATGAGATTAGTTTCAGCTGAAAGAGAAAGGTTTTCCAAATATGTTGTTCCCTCCGTTCTCTATTCTATTCTGTCGCACCCCAAGACATCTAAGATCAATAAGTTTCTCAGCGTCACCATACTCGCCAGATGTCTTTTCTTGTCCGAAACAGTTCGAGATCAAATGATGAATACATATATTGGGGATGCTGATTTGATGGGTCAATATGAAACAGAGCCAAACGTAGATTATAGACATCTTTCTATTGTGGAAGCCCAAAGACTTTCAAACCTGTCGCAAGTGAAAGCTCTTGAGCCAGCAACCAATACTACATCACATACAGTTACATTTGATCAGGTTGATTTGCCGAATGGTGTAAGCTTGGTTTATAGTGTTTTGGTTCCTTGTTTAGCGACACTTGAGAAACCAGATGTGGCCCCATTGGATAATAAGTCAGATTTTGTTCCGATTGGCAAGTCCACTAAGGCTCTCGATGAATTAGCATTGTGTGTTAGAAAATCTTCCCCGGTGATGCTTTTAGGAAAATCAGGAACAGGAAAGACTTTTTTAATCAATCAACTAGCAAAACTCTTGCATATGAACTCCAGCAAAATTGTGAGAATCCATTTGAATCAACAAACAGACTCAAAACTATTACTAGGCAACTATACTTCTGGAGATAAACCGGGAACGTTTGAATGGAAAAGCGGAATTTTGCTGACTGCTATGAAGGAAGGAAGATGGGTCCTTGTGGAGGATATCGACAAGGCCCCTAATGAGGTTCTATCTGTACTCTTGAGCTTATTGGAGACAAGAGAACTCACCATTCCTTCAAGGGGAGAGGTCGTGAAAGCTGCAAATGGATTTCAAATATTCTCTACGGTTAGGGCGCCAAGTGATACCGATACCCTTTCTGTTCCTGATCTCATTGGATTAAGGATGTGGAACATAATAAAGTTAGAAGAACTGGATCAACGTGATCTGCAGTCTATCTTGATGTGTACTTTCCCATTGCTGAAACGTTTTACGGACCGATTTATTGAATTGTTTTTCAAAGTTAAGGAGATATTCAGCTCCAGATCCTTTGTTTTGATGAACAAAGGGGCACAAATAAGAATGGTATCCATAAGAGACTTGATGAAACTTTGTGCGCGCTCCCACAGAATCATGTCAAATGCAGGAGTCACGTCCTCAGATCAATTGATCAGAGAAGAAATACTTGATTCTATATTTCAAGAAGCAGTGGATTGCTTCACCAGCTCTGTAGCGGAAATAGTACCATACGAAATCATCATAAAGCAAATTGGCGAGTCACTAGAAATACCAAGCTCGAGGATTATGCTCCAAATCAAAGGAGGTGTTCCTTCTTTTCAAAATTTTGATCGTTATGTGACCATTGGGAGAGCTCAGTTGGAAAAGACCGTCAGATCGAGCATTGGTCATGCAATGGTTGGTCGTTCAAATCAACATTCCTCTTTTGCATTCACTAATCACTCTTTGAAGCTAATGGAAAAGATAGGAGTCGGTGTTTCTATGGGCGAACCTTTACTTTTAGTGGGAGAGACTGGATGTGGTAAGACGACAGTAGTGCAAGAATTAGCTAGATTACTGAACAAAAAGCTAACTGTTATCAATATTTCGCAACAGACAGAAGTCAGCGATCTTCTGGGAGGTTTCAAGCCTTTGAGTGCAAAGATGATTGCATTACCTCTCCAGGAAGAGTTTGAAGATTTGTTTCGTCGTTCATTTTCTTTGAAGAAAAATGCTGAATACATGAAGCTTTTGACAAAAGTCTTCAATAAATCACAATGGAAATATACTGTAAGGTTATGGAAAGAGGCCTACAAGATGGCCAAAAATTTATACGACTCGAAAGACACAGAACATGAAGAAGAAACTAAAGAATCCTCCAAGAAAAAGAGAAAGCTCAATAATAATGAGAAATCAGTTTTGATGGCAGAGTGGGAGGCGATGGAAGTGAAGTTTTTGGACTTCGAGAAACAACTGACTTCAATAGGCAGTTCTTTAGTTTTCAAGTTTGTGGAGAGCTCTCTCGTAAGTGCGGTAAGAAATGGTGACTGGTTGTTACTGGATGAAATCAACTTGGCTTCCCCCGAAACTTTGGATAGTATTTCTGATCTTCTATCAGATTATAGCTCCCAAAGATCCATTGTTCTTTCAGATAAAGGTGATATCGAATCCGTGGAAGCGCATAGAGACTTTCGGTTGTTTGGCTGCATGAATCCTGCTACTGATGTTGGTAAAAAAGATTTACCTCCAAGTATAAGATTGAGATTCTCTGAATTATATGTTCGTTCACCGGATGAAGAGATATCAGATCTTTTGATGATCATTGATAGATATATTGGAAACCTAGCAGTGAGCGACGAATGGGTTGGAAATGATATTGCGGAGCTCTATCTTGAGACTAAAAGACTTTCTGAGGCAAATGAAATCGTTGATGGGGCGAACCAAAGACCTCACTTCAGCATTAGAACCCTGACAAGAACTTTAACTTACGTTAAAGATATCGTTGCAATCTACGGTTTGAGAAGATCTCTATACGAAGGTTTCTGTATGTCCCTGTTGACACAATTGGACTTGGCGTCCGAGACAAAGCTCAAACCGATTATTGAAAGATATACTATTGGAAAGCTCAAAAATGCAAACTCAATCATTTCTCAAATTCCCCAAAGACCTTCCGACCCATCGAGCTCTGAACAGTTTGTTCAGTTCAAGCATTACTGGGTGAAGTGTGGAACAGAGACTGTCCGTTCGCAGTCTGGCTATATTCTGACTCCTTTTGTAGAGAAGAACCTGATGAATTTAGTGAGAGCTACCAGCGGTAGACGATTTCCCATTTTGATTCAAGGGCCCACATCATCTGGTAAAACATCTATGATAAAGTATTTGGCACAACTTACGGGGCATAAGTTCATTCGAATTAATAATCACGAACATACAGACTTACAAGAGTATCTTGGTACTTACGTCTCTGATGAGACCGGAAAACTTATATTTAAGGAAGGAGCGATGATTAAAGCTCTTAGAGAGGGACACTGGATAGTTTTAGATGAACTAAATTTGGCTCCAACAGATGTTTTGGAAGCCTTAAATCGATTACTAGATGATAACAGAGAGTTACTCATTCCGGAGACTCAGGAAATAGTGAAGCCTCATCCGGACTTTATGCTTTTCGCAACTCAAAATCCTCCTGGCTTGTATGGCGGAAGAAAAGTTCTCTCAAAGGCGTTCAGAAACAGATTTTTGGAGTTACATTTTGATGACATCCCCAATGAGGAGCTTGAGACTATCTTAAGAGAACGATGCAGTATTGCACCTAGCTATGCTAAGAAGATTGTGGCAGTATATATAGAGCTATCCATCCAACGACAATCCAATAGACTATTTGAACAAAAAAATTCTTTTGCAACGTTGAGAGACCTTTTCAGATGGGCTCAGAGAGATGCAACAGGCTACGATGAATTGGCAGCAAATGGCTATATGTTACTAGCTGAGAGAGTTCGAAGACCTGAGGAAAAGAACGTTGTCAAAAATGTCATTGAAAAGATTATGAGAGTCAAAATTGATATGGAAAGTTACTATAGATCTCTTGAAATCCCTGATTTGCTGAAAGCAAATGAAACTGTTGTCTGGACAAAGGCCATGAGAAGGCTTTCCGTACTGGTAGCGACTTCATTGAAATATAATGAACCCCTGCTTTTGGTTGGAGAAACAGGCTGTGGTAAAACCACAATTTGTCAAGTTCTTGCACAGTACTTCAACAAGAATCTTGTTGTAGTCAATGCGCATCAGAATACAGAGACCAGTGATCTCTTAGGTGCTCAGAGACCTATTCGTAATAGAGCCAAGGCACGATCTCAACTTGAAGCCTGTATCAAAAGGGCATTGACAGCGGTGGACTGCCATCCTCAGAATGATGCCTCTCTTGAGAAATTGCTGGAGATGTTTGGCTCAAACCAACAGAAAGTCAATGAAAGTGACCGACAAGAGATAGAGAGCTTAAGAAAGTATGCTGATGCGTTGTTTGAATGGTGTGATGGTCCTTTGATAAGCTGTTTAAAGGACGGAAACTACTTTTTGCTGGATGAGATATCCCTTGCTGAAGACTCTGTCTTAGAGAGATTGAATTCCGTCCTAGAGCCTGAAAGAACTCTCTTATTAGCAGAAAGTGGAGACGATGATGCTACTATCACTGCGAAGGATGGTTTTCAGTTCTTGGCAACTATGAACCCAGGTGATGACTATGGGAAAAAAGAACTTTCTCCAGCATTGAGAAACCGTTTCACAGAGATATGGGTGCCGTCAATGGATGATATTGAAGATGTCCAGCAAATTGTTACCGCAAGACTTCACCCTAGCATAACATCTTTAGCTGATCCGATGGTAAAATTTTCTCAGTGGTATGGCCTAAAAATTGGTAATGGTTCTATGACAACAGGAGTATTATCATTAAGGGATATTATCAGTTGGGTTACATTTTTGAACTCCTCTATCTCCAGTAATATCTCCTCTGAAGTTGCATTACTGCATGGAGCTTGTATGGTGTTCATTGACGCATTGGGTACTAATAATACCGCCTTTATATCTGAAAATGAGGCCAAACTGAAGCAATTCAAGTTGGAATTTGTAGACAAACTGTCCGAATTTTGCCATAAAGATCTCAGATCCATTTATTTGACTACAGGTAATATTACAGTTGATGAGAAATGGCTGAAGTGTGGTGTGTTCAAGATTGAGCGGTTAAGCAATCTTCCTTCTTCCGTTGCGTTTGCGATTCGTGCTCCAACTACTGCGTCGAATGCGTTGAAGGTTGCTAGGGCAATGCAAGTTAGTAAACCCATTTTACTCGAGGGCAGCCCCGGAGTAGGTAAGACAAGTCTTATTACCGCACTAGCGGGCTTGACAGGGAATAATTTAACCAGAATTAATTTGTCTGAGCAAACCGATCTAATTGATCTTTTTGGTTCTGATTCCCCTGTTGAAGGTGGTAAAACAGGAGAGTTCATTTGGAGAGATGCTCCTTTTTTGAGGGCAATGCAAAGAGGTGAGTGGGTATTGCTGGATGAAATGAATTTGGCCTCCCAATCCGTATTAGAGGGTTTGAACGCTTGTCTGGATCACAGAGGTGAAGCCTATATTCCAGAGTTAGACAAAACGTTTTCATCTCATCCTAACTTTCGAGTTTTTGCTGCACAAAATCCGCAAAATCAGGGAGGGGGCAGAAAAGGATTACCAAAGTCATTCATTAATCGATTCACAGTCGTTTATGTAGACATGTTGACAGAGCAAGATATTCGATTGATCGCCAAGCATTTGTACCCAGAACTAGAGCCGGAAATTTCTGACAGTGTTATTCAACTGATATCCCAGCTAGAAGATGAAGTTGTCGTGAATAAAAAATGGGGTTCTCTAGGTAGTCCTTGGGAGTTCAATCTAAGAGATACCCAACGCTGGCTGTCATTACTAAGTTCAGGAAGTCCTCTTAAGAAGTTGCACCCAGGTGAGTTCTTTGACTTGGTTGTGAGACAACGCTTCAGAACGGAAAATGATAGACATCGTGCAACAGCAATCTTTGAGAACATATTTGGAACGCTCGAGCATCATGACTCGTACTACAAGCTTGGAATAGATTACGCACAGATCAACGAGGAGGTAGTATCAAGAAGAGATTTGATACAGTACGCTCCCAATCATAGGCTGACGTCCCTACAGTGCAACATCGATCATTTAGAAACTATTTTCGGATGTATTCAGAACTCTTGGCCTTTAATTCTGACAGGGCCTTCAGGTTCGGGAAAGACTGAGTTAATAAGGTTTGCGTCCGGTATTGTGGGTGCTAAGCTTTATGAGTTTTCAATGAACAGTGATATTGATAGTATGGACATTTTAGGTGGCTATGAGCAGACTGACATATCTCGCGAGCTTTCTGAGTTATCGAATGATATCACGGAATACATGCTAGATATTGCCGCAACCAGATTAGCTGGATCAAGAAATACACAGCAGATTGTACAGTTTGCCCTCCATATATTACAATTCCTTTCAGTTTCGCCTCTTCAAAAACAGAACTTTTGTGATTTTGTTTCCCTGTTCAGCCCTCTTAAAGAGTTTCTACCATCGGATGCTTTTATTGCTACTTATAGTGAGAAACTTGAGGATTTCAGGCTCAAATTGTTGCAACCTCAAAGTGTGAAGTTCCGTTGGTTTGATGGGCTTTTGGTCCGGGCAGTTGAAAAGGGGTACTGGCTAGTACTGGACAACGCAAATTTGTGCAGTCCTTCTGTTTTGGATAGATTGAATTCATTACTTGAACCAAAGGGATCTCTAGTTATCAACGAATGTACGAATGAAGATGGGTTTCCTCGTTGTGTTAAGCCACACCCCAACTTCAGGCTTTTCATGACAGTTGATCCGAAATACGGAGAGCTGTCAAGAGCTATGAGAAATAGAGGGGTTGAGATATTTTTGGACCCTCTTCAGGAGCGATTAACATCATTTGATAAAAAGACATTGGATATCGAGGTACAATCTAATAGTGATAATCTCGAAAATGAGCTGGAGTCTTTGCGAATAGCTCCCCTTACAACTGGTTTACCATCAAAAAGATTTATTGACTCCTTTGATTCTCGAAGCGAGACGCTCTCAACCTTCGTTGACATTTCTAACAGCTACAATAGCGAAAACATCGATCAACATTCGTCATTGTTATCGAGCCTTCTTTCTTCTGAGTTGATTCCTAGTATTCGATCCCTTTGTGACATTTCTTTGAAGTTTTCCGAGTTTTCTGAAGCTCAGGCTGCAATCTTAGATAAAACATTGTCCAGGTTGAATTTTCTAGAGGACTTGAACGTCACGAAAAATATGCCCGAGTTATATAACAAGGCTTTGGCGAATAGTGAATTTACTGACAAGGAGACATTTATATCTTCTCTTTCTTTTCAGCCACTTGCAAACATGTATTTATTGACTTCTTTGGTTCGCTTGGCCCCATTTGTTAGCTCAACTGAGGGCATTTTGTTTTTTGAGACAGTTGGTCTACTCTCAGAGATTTCCAGTCAACTAAGCAAAATTAAGCTAAGAGCTCAGAACAGCAAGATGACAGAGCTCTCATATCTTGAAAGATCTGCAGCAGCTTATTATGGACGAGAAATAAAGCAAGTGCCAAGGCTGAAAGTCTTCTCACTTGTGAAAACTACGTTCGATTTTTGCATGAATGAAATCAATGTTGATATAGAGAGTAATCAAATTTGGACTCAGCCTACGAGATTTAAAGCACTTTTTGAGTTTGGTTTGCTACTTGTTGGTCTCATGAATGTGACTCTTATCCAAGATGAATCAAGACTTAGAGCGTACCACCATATGTTTTACAAGTGGATTGATGTGTATGCAAGTAAGTGTTCTTTCAACTTCAGTTCGTTGATTAGTTCTTTGGAAGCTTTTGAGACTCAGTTATCGTTACAAAGAGGCTTATCAATGCGACTTATATGGCAGCACTCGAAAAGTGTGTATCCCTCCACTCAGAAAGATTGGGAACATTTCTCTCTTTTGAGTTCTCTGGCTTCTGAATTTGATAGAATATGTTTTCAACAATCGTCAGAGAATGCTTTGTCCATAGGGGAACTAAGAAAAATGGTCTTATTTCTCTTTGAAGACTGCTTGAGCTCTTCCGAACCTGGCGAATTTAAGCTGTTGGTAGAGCAGCTCAAAGTGAAAGTTTCTCAATTTGAAATTATCTCATCCCAGTTCCTCTTCGAAAGAGAACATCGATTTAAGGACGAATTTGTTATGCTTCTGAACATGATTGATAGCTCAGCCAATCTAAAGGAAGAAAAGTTACCTTTAGATGGCGATATCCTTCGATTGACATTTCAGGCTGGTAGACCAACAACTTCATTGCTGAAATTCACTGAACCTGAGTTGTTTAGACCTTATCCAAGAATTTTTGACTTTCTGTGGGATGCTCCAGATCAGAAATATAATACTAACGTCAGTGCCTTATTTGATGAGACGCTACTTGAGAGACTTGCTCGGAAATCATTAGATTTAGGACTAGTGCCTGCTTCTCAAATTGATCAGTCGTTAGATGATTTAAACTTTTTGACATCTTCCCTTATAAAGCATTCTGTCTCTGTATTAGAGATTCGTTCGGATGGATTTAAGCATATGCTTCTGAAATGGGTTTATTCTATTGCGCAGGTGCATAACGAAAGTGTTACCGAGGTTTCTCGTAGCAGTCTGTCAAATGCGTTTACACTCGCTGTTTCTGAGAATTACGACTCCCAGCTTTTGGCTGATTATGCTTTGATGGCTTCGAAATGTGGATTGTTTGCATTTGCTGAAGTCTTTGAGTGCTTTTTTGTTCCTGCTTTACTGTTACTCAAGTCTGATTGGACTATAAGTGAGCTAGGTAAAGCATGGATTCTCGTTTCTTGTGGTTTAATTCAGCTTTATGCCCCCGATCATGCTTGTGACCCCGCAATTTTTGACTATGTTGTCTATGACGATGCCATGAGGCTGCAGAAGGTTGCCTCAAGCCTCAAGGATGCGTGGAAAACGCTGAGAAATACAGCTTACGGAGATAATCCAATTTATGGCGAACAGATACTGTCCAACGCCCAAATTCATGCGGTGCCTGAGGCCCCACGAATATTCCGACCTGCAGGCTCGGTAGACCCATTGTTTCAAGAGTGGTCTTCATACATTGATAGCTCCCTTGAAAATAGCAATGTTCAGGAACTGCTGAAGATGGCCACTATATCAGGGTCTGATAAATCTATGGCAGTTCAGAATTTTCAAGAAACCTCGTTCAATTTCTGTTTGAGATTGAAGGAGAGTTATCCTGAATACTCTGACTTGAATGATATTTTGGTGGGCTACATATTTGGTCTGAAGTTTGGATTTGACCTGTTTAGCAAAGCTCAACAAACAAAACCTACAACAGACCTTCCTTCATTGTGGATAATCAACCCGCTTGTTATAACCTCTCCCCACAATTTGGAGCTCATTTTTATTGAAATACAGTCTCTCTGCAAGAAGCTTTCACTTGACGGTAAGGAAGCAGAAAAGCTTTATGTTTACTTTATTCATCTGTCATCATTCCACTTTTATGATTCTCCGTCTCTTTCAGGAGCAGGAAAGTACCTTAATGATGCTTTTATGGCAATGTACTATATTTGGTCATCGAGAAGATTGAAGCAGGAGACTGATGAATCTACCCAACATGGGATTTTCAAATATGTTGAGCCTGAGCTTGATTTTGAGACTGAGTTACAAAAAATGTTTCCAGATGCTGACAATGTCATTGACGTATCAGCATCAGATGGCTTCTCGACAGTTAAAGAAGACGGCGAATTATATTATGATCTGTTGATGGTTTATATGAGAGTTTTCGGCGATAGCAAACCACGGCCATCTTTGCAAGAGATAACATTGAATGGTTTCACTTGTTTAACGGAAATATTAAGGCTTCCAGAGAGGTCACTGTTTTCTGTCGATAGTCCAGGTGCTCTTTCTGCTCTAATAATCAAACTGCGCAAATCTTTCCAAGAGTTTTCTGATTCTACTCCAGTGGAAGATGTAGATTTTTACCATGGATATCGTCCATGTGAGACAAAGAAAGCTGGGGCAATAATTTTGAGAATCCAGGCTGCAACTAATGAGCTGCTGAAAAAATGGCCAGAACATGCTACATTGCGGAATTTGTTCCGCATCTGTGCCGAGTTTATGTCTTATTCTTCAAATTCTCCAGTGTATCAGTTGCTAATGAAGGTGGAGCAAGTTTATACTTTTGTGAATGAATGGGAAAAATATGCTCACTCAGGTGTGTCCTTGAAAGAGTACCTACAATCACTCTCAGAGTTGATCGTTTCCTGGAGAAGGCTTGAACTGGCTTCATGGAAACAAGTATTGAAAAAGGAAGAACGTGCTCAGGAGATGAAAATGGGCAAATGGTGGTTTTATCTTTTTGAATCCATTATTGTTCCTACTTCTAAAGGCGAGTTTTCTGGCGACAAAAACAATACCGAAGTCGTTTCAGTAATCAATATGTTTTTATCACAAGCTACCTACGGGGAATTCAAATGCAGAATTGATCTTGTACGAGCGTTCATAAAACATGCTCGTATGTTAGATCCTGATTCTTCCATTATTCATGGTCTCTCGAATATAGTAACATTTTATGAGCAATTTACGAGTATGATTGATAGTGCAATACTGACTGTGAGGAAAGGGCTTGAGAAGAATGTCAATGAAGTCATACTTCTAGCAAGTTGGAAAGATGTCAACATTGATGCCTTGAAGCAAAGTTCACGTCGCTCACATAACAATTTGTTCAAAATAGTTCGCAAGTACCGTGATATTTTGAACCAACCGATAGCTGGCCTAATTGAGGACGGTCTTCCAGTGCAACAAAAAACAGACATTTCGGATCATACCCTATCCTTGAATTATGTTTTTCCCTACTCTTTTGGTTCAGATATTCTGGAATTATGTTCCAGGATATCCACTTGGAGTAATAGACCAGAGCGTCTTTGTGACATCAGTCCAGTGCTTAAAAATATGTCAACTTACGTTAGTTTCTTAGAACATGAAGAGTTTCCTAATTTCTTTGACTACGCAAGTGAGGTTTCAGATGAGGCTAAAAGACTACGTGATGCTACTCCAAAAATTGCGACAGAGAAAAACAAGAAGCTGGTAGCTTCCTTGAAATCTCAGAAGCGCAAGTTACTGAGTGACTCCCTTCGTGAAATTCGAAGAATGGGAGTAAAACTGCGCACAACCTTCGATACACAAAAGGTGCTCTCTTCTGTCACCGGAATTCTTGCGTCTTCTGTTTCACTTTTTGATATCTCTGTGTACGGAAGTGATGCTTATTACTTTAGATTACTTGATCTCCTGCCAAGACTTCGAGCTTCCATAAGCTCGCTCAATGATGAAGTTCCCGTTGCCGATGCACAGAAAGGACTGGCAGCGATAGAAAACATGCTCATCACTCTGATTGCGGTCCGGCAGCAAGTGGTACAAGTTTCAGCTTTGCGTACTAGGCTTAATTCCTTGATTGAGTCTTTACAAGAATTTGAAAGTGGAAGAACTTCAGACTCTTCAAGAATCATTGGAGCCTCTGCTAATTCGCTTTTTGCAGATACAGTGTCCAGAGCGAAGTATATCTGTCAGAATCTACCGGATGTTATTGACTTTGCAATTTCCACCGTAGAGTCATCGGGAGGCTTTTGTAGCCAGAATTACGATACTGATGTCTTTAGAGAGGCACAAATCTTCTTGAAAGCTTATTCACTTCCTGAATCCTCAATATATACCGAGTCTGATGTCGTGGCGCTTGAATCTTTGAGTACGTTTTTAACTGGGCTATCAGAAAACATTACCAAATGGGAAGCGCAAAACCCTTCAATTTCTTTTGTTGGGCAATTTATGTTGCAATGGCTAAAGACAAGAGCTTTTATACCGCGTGCCTATCTTGAAATGAAAGCAGACCCACAAAAGCTCAAGAATGTCGAAGATGTCGAGTTAGCTTTCAGGGAACTTGTAACCACTATCATGGTTTCGATGCAGAAAATTATTGGAGAGTATCAGAAAGGAGGCTTAAGCTCTGTTGAAGACAACTGGTTACTCAGTTCTCATAGAAGGCTTTCTGCTTATTCGCAACTGCTAGTAAGATCGCAAGTTATGTTAAAGCTGGAATCCAGTATTCATTGTTTGTGCTCTGTTGAATACGACGATCAAAAGTCAGAGTTGGTGCATGCTCTGGTGCTCCATTCATTACCAATGCTGAAGTGCTATGAAAATGCAATCAGCTGCATATTCAGCAAATTACGTGATTCACTCATATGGACCTCTCGCGGTGTATATGAACTGTCAACAGTTCTGTTTACGATATCCAAGGATGGCTTTTGCTCTCCAGAGCCCACGAATGAATCAGTCGATTCAGAGAATTTGCAAGAAGGTACTGGCTTGGGTGATGGTGAAGGCAATTCTAACAACGCCAACGACATAGAAGCTGATGAGGATATCCTCGAACATGCACAGCGTGAGAATGATGAGCCGGACGATAAAAATGATGAAAAGAAGGACGATGACAATGTTGAGATTGAAGGGGATATGGCTGGTGATTTAGAAGAGCTCTCTGCCGACGATCAAGAGTCACAGGATGAATCCGAGGAGCAGGATAAGGACGACGATATGGATGATGAAGTTGATGATATCGATGAAGCAGATCCTAATGCCATTGATGAAAAAATGTGGGATGAAGAGCCGAAGGATGGATCTAAAGAAAAGAATTCTGAAAAGATGCCGGAGCAGAAAAATGGCGAAGAAAACTTGGAAGCCGGAGAAGATAGAGAAGAGGAGCACGATCAAGCTGATGAACAGAATGGAGATAAAGAACAGCACTCCGACGGTGCAGAAGAAGACAATTCAGAGTCGGACAACGAAGATATAGGTGAGCAGGAAGATGTGGTCAAACATGATGATGGACAAGAGCTGGACCAATCTATTGAAGAAGCGCAGGCACTCGATTTGCCTGAAGAAATTAATCTCGATTCCGAAGCGAGTAACTCTGACGATGATGAAGATGAATTGATGGATGAGAGCCATGACGACAAATTGGATGATATAACGGACAATGATGATAATATGGAGAACGCTGACCAGGAAGATGATGAATTCGTACAGAACTCTGATGGTGTGGACGAGCAGCAGGAAGATGGTGAACCGGATATGCATGATACGAAAGATAATGAGCAAAATGTTGAAATGGAGGATTCAGACGACAGTCCAGCGGATATACAAAAAGATGAAGAACAAGCCGAAGAACTTTTGGAAAATGATCCCCCAGAATCCGATCTGCGAGACTCCAACGAAGACAAAGAAGATAAAGATAAGATGGACGGGCTAGAGGGTTTCCAGAATAACACTGGTGAAGATGCGGCTGATTCCACTACCGCTGTTAAACAAGAACACGGTCAGGGATCTGAAGGTGCTGACATCGACGTTCAAGTGGAACAGGATCATATCGGCAGCAGCAATGGAGCTACTTCCTTACCACAGGAACCGAGACAACCTGCAGAAGATAAGGAGCAGGGTGAAAGTTCAAGAAAAGAGGCAGCAGAGTCACTTAAACAGCTAGGTGACTCTTTGAAGGAGTTCCATCGTCGTAGGAAAGAGATAAAAGAAGCAACTGATGATGACATGGTGGAGCAGAAGGGTGGTGAAAGACCAGACGAACTCCAGCATCTTGAGGGTGCACACGATGATGTTGATACACAAGCGCTCGGTGCTGCAAATCTAGACGAGGCTCAACCAGTAGACGAAGAGATGGCCATTGACGATGACAAGGATATTCTCGCCGAAAATGCCCTAAATGCAGAAGATGAAGAAGGAGGAGAAAAGGAGAGCAATGAAGCAGGCATAGAACAGAATGATGATCCTGGTCACGAAGATGAAGAAGTCGATTCGAAGATGCAAAGTGGCTCTGGCCAAAACAATGATAGCATGATAAAAATGGGAACGAAAATGGAAATAAGCGATGATAATTATGATGTTCAAGCTGAAGATGAATCTGTACAAGGGGATAGTGAAATGGAAACATTTGAAGATATTCCAACCATTGGAACAGTGGCAGCATTATCTAGAGAAAAAGGGCTAGAACTTTGGAAAAGGGCAGATGAGAATACTAGAGAGCTGACTTCTGGTCTTTGTGAGCAGTTAAGACTCATTTTAGAGCCCACAGTGGCAACTAAATTGAGAGGAGATTATAAATCCGGTAAACGGCTAAACATGAAGCGCATCATTCCCTACATTGCTTCTGACTTTAAGAAAGACAAAATTTGGATGAGACGTACCAAGCCAAATAAAAGACATTACCAAATCATGATATCTGTGGATGACTCTAAGTCCATGTCTGAATCAAAAGCGGTGGAGATTGCATTCCAGTCCATCGCGCTAGTGTCTAAAGCACTCACTCAACTTGAGTCAGGAGAACTGTCAATAGTAAGTTTTGGGGAGTCAACATCGGTATTACATCCATTTGATAAGCCATTCACACCGGAGGCTGGCATAGAGGTGTTCCGGAACTTTACCTTCCAACAAACTAAGACTGATATCAATAAGCTGGTGAAGAAGTCACTTCAAATGTTTAGAAACGCAAGGGCTACTGGAGACGCCAGTTTATGGCAATTGGAGATTATACTGTCAGATGGCGTTTGCGAGGACCATGCTACCATTCAACGGCTGACTAGAAAAGCGAAGGAGGAAAAGGTGATGCTTGTGTTTGTCGTTATAGATGGTGTCAATGATACCGAGTCAATCCTAGAAATGAATCAGGTAAGCTATGTGGCGGACGTTAATGGCCAGTTGCAGTTACACGTCAACAAATATCTTGAGACGTTTCCTTTCGAATACTACGTGGTTGTTCACGATGTCAGGGAGCTTCCTGAGATGCTTTCACTGATACTGCGTCAATTTTTCTCTCAGCTAGCTTCGATATAGAAGTCATTTTCTTGAGTGTTTTTATACCGCTTTTGTTCTTAGCCTACGATAATCCGCTAATTAATATATTTGTATTCATAAATGACACCGTTGAGTGCACAATGTAATGTCACATCCAACTCCATCTCTCTATCTCTCGATCTTCCGTAAAGAGGAAGGTTTGCTGAAAGCTTTGCTGACGTAATCGATCCAAAATATTTTTGTCGCGTGATGTGTGTCACATGATTTTTTCGGTATCTGCTTCCATATTCGTGAGATTGAGCATTCGTTGTCGACTGCCGAAAAAGAACTGTTTTTTCAAATTTGTGGCATAATGTTCGGTGTTGGATGCCATGTTGGGTCAGTTTAAAGACACCGTTACTGCACTCTATCAATCATTTTCCTAATTAGGTAACGCGGTCTCTGATGATAGATGACTTTCTTCCTCGGAGCTCCTCAACTGCTTGGAATGCAAATTTTCTCCAAAGGGTGGTTCTACTGTCAAGAAGTCTGAGTCACTTGGTAGAGTAGGGGGTGTAAGTTTATTTATCTTGGTTTTGAAAAAGAAGGAAGACCAGAAAATATAGAAGAAAGGACCCAAAATACAAAAAGATCAAAATATAAGACGGTGGTAGCCTGAACGAATAGAAACGCTCGAAATGATAAGCTACCGGCAATACCAGAGAGTAATCAAGTTCCCCACAGCAGCAGGTTCTGATCAAGCGCGAGAGTGCCTCTCAGCAGTCAACGACTCGTCCATGTCCATTTCGACCCCACCAGCATCCTCCGCGGAGTCTTCTCCTAAACTGTCACCGAGTACACCTTCTGAAGAGACAGTCCAAACCGAGAAATCCAAAAAGAAAATCACCAGGACCAAAACAGGATGTTTGTGTTGTAGGAGGAGGAAGAAGAAATGTGATGAGCTGAAACCCTCCTGCTCAGGTTGTATTAGGAATATGCTCACTTGCGTCTACCCTGACCCTGATCAAATCAAAAAACCCCAACACAAACTCCGTATACCGAAAAGAAAGTATAAGCACACCAAAGACACTCTTAACTTTTCCTCTTCGTCCCCAACAAATGCAGGAGCCTCTTGGACACCTGCATCTCCCCAGTCGAGTTCTTCCGTTAACGGGCTTGAGGATATATCACCTCTATCCTCTCCTAGGATCAAACCTAGCCAATCCAGCAAATTATATCACGCTGTAACACCGCCACTCACATACAACTCTCCTCCAGCTACAAAATATCCAATAGGTATACCTATAAAGAGCTTACTCAATTAAGCCTCATCCCCCTTTTCTTACGATTTCATGAGATTATATGTTCTTTATATTTTACAGTAACGAAACGAATGTCAATGACAACATTATCTGAGAGGCTTCTCTATGCTTTGTATTAATAATAAATAGCTATGAAAATTTCCAAAGCGAAAGTGTTCAAAATTATACATTTGAAGCTCACGAACAGAACTATTAACGATGGAGGGTGGTCTTATCTCAGGCCGAGAAAGTGCTTAAACAGCCAATATCAGCTCTTCACTATTTTACTCTTCTTTTTGTAATCAGCAAGAGTGAATTTCTTGACAACCTTCGGTTTGTCTTCCCTTTCAAGACTTTTTGAATCATCAGTGGTCTCCTGTTCCCTTCTGGCTACCAACTGGAGAGGGACGAACAAAACCTCATTATTTTCAGTTGCTGGTGATTCGCTCATTGTTTTTTCAGAGAGAACAGAGTTCTTCTGTAGGAAGTTTTTAATTATACGATATTTGGGAGGAACTGCAGCCGAGTCCAGAACAGAGCTCTTGACAGCTGGTAAAAACTGCAACCCCTCACCTTCTGTAGCATCATGATTATTCGTGGTAGAAATGTTATCATTTTCATCACTAGGAACTTTGCGAGGTAGAAGAGTGAGATTGATATTGGCTCCCTTCTTTTCTCCTTTTCTGAAAAATGATCTACCAAGTGAGTTCATTATCACATCATCACGATGCCTCAAGCGATCGTCAATGGAATTATAAGTTTGAGAAAAAGCCGGCGTTAAGTAGTTGAGATTTTGTTTTCGTGTGTTTCTTTGTAAGTAAGAGGTTATTTTTCGTATTTTTCCAATCTGACAGTCTCCAGAATTTGGTTGACAGCCACACTCAGATAAATCTGAAATAGCTTGTATTGAGTTTATCAGCTTAATTTTGACTTCTGGAGCCAGATCTTCAAAGGAGGTATTATTAGATTCTATTGTCCGGATTGGGTGCGTCGCGTCCCATTCCCAAGGTAATGTTAACTCCTGGTCACTTTTGATTTCCATGATTGATGCCAAAACAAACTTAACGGTTAGTCCTTCCTCTTTACCATCTTTATTACCGACAAATACTGTCCTGATTTCACAGTTCGGCTTGCAAGATTTTCTCGCAAATCGTGTTATATTCCCTAGACCCCTCTGATCGATCGATACAGGTAGAGTAGGATGGAAGAATACATTGGGTTTTGGACACCCGAACAGCCAGTATTGATTCCATTTTTCCTCTACATAATTTTGCTTGAGATCCAGCTCCCCAACAATCTCTGAAATTAGCTGAGACTCCGCTATAGGTTTGGTGGTGTACAGTCCCAGTTTCGAAAGCCCTGTAAACTTCGACTTTGGGTTATCAGGTGCCGACTTGACAACCAAAGAAAGTTTGGAAGGTAGCTGTCTCTTGAGGTCGTCTTCATTTTTGAATTTGGGTATTCCGGCAAACACGGACTCTTCTTTTTGTTCTATTAGTTTCGGAAGCTTTTTGATAAACGATTTTATTGACGCGGAGTTGTACTCAGAAAAGAAAATATCAAAGTAAAGTGTTTGATATCTCTCTATCGTTGTTTCATTATTATCAGCAGCAGACAGACTTTCGGAGGTTTCAGTCCTGCGTCGCTTCAATCTGTTAGGAGTTGTTTGTGTGGCTGGTTTGCTAGTTGACGTCTCCCTTTCTCTTTTTGAACTGGTTGACAGTTTCGCCGTTGGATGAGATGTAGGTGATCCAGAGACAGTAAAGGTTGCCTCACTTCCACTAGATTTGCGCTTCTTTGGAGACAATCTAGACTCTTGTATCATATGCGCACGTTGTGAATCGATGTTCAAGCTCGGATCACACAAATAACACAGGTAATTCTCAGGTGCGTCTTCTATATCTTGAATGTTCATACATACTGCATGTTGCCATCTAAAGCATTTATCACATTGTATCGTGAAACCATCATCATGATCAAAACCACATATGCATCCTATAATGCCTGCATCGGGATCAACTGAATACGGTGGCGGAGTAGACTTGTCAGGCGTCTTACACTGATTCATATGTGACATATGCGTTCCCAGCGGTGGAGCTTTTTTGCTGGGTTGGTCTGCTTGCGGAGATAAGGCGGCTTCCACAATTGGCTCGTCTTTTTTGACTTCAGCAGGTGACAGCTCCTCGGTGGTATCAACAGAATGGTTGGCATCAGTTTCTGTCTCTTCTTTAATATGGATATTTGGAGTGGTAACAAGTTCGTTTTTAACATTGGGCTCTTCCGCGGAATCTAGATGAGGTTCAGATGGAGTAGGTGGTTTGGCACTAGTTGGCTGTCTCGCAGTTAAATCTGTTGGTTCAACTATATGGCCAGCCTCGATAACGTTGACAACAGGCTGACTTACAGTAGCTGCATGTAATTGCAAAAATGGCTGTTCGGTTTTAGATAGCAGGGGGAGAGGCTTGGCAGCAGCTGCTGCCAGAGCAGCTGCCGCCACTCTAGCCTTGTCTGACCCTGTTCCGCTCATCAGCGCCGCCGCAGCAGGACCCGGTGACGTCGTCATAGAGTGATCTAAGTTTCTCAATGAAGGGCTTAATCTGGGATTAGCACTACTGATAACAAGAGAAGCGTTGGTATTCACAGGAGTGAGTTGCGTGTCTTTCTGTCGAGCTGTAGGAGGTGACGGGGTTTTCCTGAGTGAGTGGGAGCTCTCCACTTCCTGTTTCAAATGTGTGTCTCCTTCAGTTGGCACCGACTCATAATTTGTCGGCGGCTGTTCTTGCTGAAGAGGCCTGAACCTTTGAGACTGATGGGAGAAGAGCATTAAAAGCCCTGCCGCCTCGTTATCTGAGTCTTGAGCGGCCTGAGGTTGAGACTCTGACTCATTCGACATGCTAGCCACTGAAACGCAGACCAATCAAAGGAGAATTTCTTAAGCAACTAATGCGTTCACCACACTAGCAAAAAACTGCAAGCTACCGGCAGTTTTGCAGTTATATAGGACGCCAGTTTCAACAACCACCACAGCTGATTGTCCACCAAAACTCTCTAAATCAAGCTCTCCAAAACTGCTTCCAGTGCCCGCCGTCTATGCTTACACTATTTCTCGTGAGTACTGAGCTATATTCTGTCTCTATTGCTCACTTTCATGCTCTAGGCAACCTGAATCACTACAACAAAACGTCTAAACTATATGTAAATGGGGTTAACTCTTTCGTTTTCTTAACTTTATACGAGCACTTTACAATTTTAAACGAATAGACGCAGTTTTTCACGTCGATCGACCTTGTTCAACCCAAAAGGTAGAGTTTGCGCTCCTGACGGTTGGAGACGACCCTTCAATACTTGATTGCACTCTTAGAGGTGGATTTCAATCAAGAATGTCAAAATTGAGAATCTTCTGTATACTCAAATAGCGTTGTTCTACCATACAAGTGAGTCCGTTAAAACAGTGCCATTTTAATTATGTAATCAACGCATAATCGTCGCGCACAAAGCCTTTTGCAGCATAAAGGGCTATAACAGTTGTGAAAGTTTAAGATCTCAGTATATACTTTTCCGAAGATCGGGTTCCCTGGACAGATTTAACAGCTCAAGTATAGCTTAGTACACTAGAAAGGGCGTAGAAGAGAGAAGGATCTTGAAGACCATACCTGAAATTTTGGTTGAAGGCGAAAATTTGTAGGACGTAGGCCTTTTTATTGCACAATTAGAGGTCGAATGCATAGGTTAGTGAAGCAAGATGGCTCATAGATTACTGGTCCAGGTGGTATTAACAGGAGCCAGGGTGTTCGGTAGGGCATTCACTGAAGCTTACAGGCAAGCAGCAGCAGCAACAACAGCACAGCAAACAGCTAGTCGAGGTGCAAAAGCAGGCGCGAGTTCAGCAACGGGGGCCAAGTCCAGAGACGTTGACATTTCGCTAGATGAGGCCTGCAAAATTCTCGACGTTGAGACCACACCGCTAACGCTGGAAGAAGCACAGAAAAAATACGACTATTTGTTCGATATCAATTCCAAAGAGAAAGGAGGATCTTTTTACATTCAGTCGAAGGTGTATCGAGCGATGGAACGGATCCAGCAAGAAATGGAGTACCTGAGGGAGTTCAAGAAGGCGCAGGAGACCCAGAAGGGCAGTGGCAAAAACGACCCAGAAAAGGGAGACTAGTTACTTTGAGTATTAATGCATGTACATACGGATGGTCTGTCGACACCCGATTGTGGACGAGACACATAGCGAGTAGAGAAAATTTTTACTTTAGAAAATAATCATTTCTTCATCAGCAGCAATTTGAGATAAATGTACTAACACCATTAGTCGGATGATTCCAATAGAGGCACCACATGCTAGTGATGCCCCGAGTCTGGAATATCATTATATGATTCGACCACTAACGCATTACCGGAAAGTTTAATCTAAGAACCTGAAACGAAGTGTTAACCGTGGCTTCGTTGTTAGCAAAGTCGATCAACACTTAGCTGATGCTTGAAGCTGATCAGAATTGGACACTACGTCCAAATAATCAGCGACAAATGGTCCTATTGAAGTAAATATACTAATTAAATTAGTATACCACTACTGATGTTAGTTTCTTTAGAGGAACATTAGTATACAACCACATATGATGGAGACTTTAGACCCTTTTTATAGCGTAGGAGCTGAAAATTTTGCGCTCAGAAAATGCGGGTCAAATTTATATACGACAGGACATTAGTTGTGTAACCCATGTCAAATCACACTCCAACCATCCCAAAGATAGCGTCCTCACGTTCTTCCTCATTACCAAGTTGAACTACTTGTCCAAGTTCAGGAAGTTTGTCTCTGGTAAAGTTAAGGATATCACGAGTCCCATCTTGCTCGCTTTGAATGTAAACAGGCTTCTGCCATTTCGAACCATCCCCTTCATAGTCCCAGAACTTCTTGGTATCACTTTCGAATTTGTCAAATTTTTCCTTGTTCACCTGCTGTTCTAACGCCGAGATTTCTTCTTCGTCGGAGCCTTCTTCATCCGCTTCAATAGGTGCCTTTTGTTCCCTCATATATACTTTTCCATCCCTCAGTGTAACATCTAGCACTTTCTTCCCTCGTCCGGACCTCTCACGTTCCGCAGTTTGCTGCTTACGTAGTTGCTTTTGCTGTTTTTTCAAAAGAAGAGCACGCTCAGAAGGAGAAGCCCATATATTAGAAGAGGGATTCGAAGGAAGTTCGAAATCAGACACCTGATCAATGATCTTTGTTCTTTCAGATCCGTTATCCTGAAAATTCAGCAAAATATCCAGCTGCTTTTGTGCCATTCTCAAATCGTCGTCCTGCGTTTCCTGGCTTTGTTGTATTGCTTTCTGCGTTTCCTCTGCCTCATTCTGCTCAGAGATTGCTTTTGATCTTTCCAGCTCTTTCTTCTTTTCTATTCTCTTGAAGAACTGATCTTGCACCTTGAAGTTGTTCTGACCAGTCGAGCTGACAGATATCGTGATTTTATTTTTCTTTTTAGATCTTGTTTCCTCTGGTATCTTATCTGTGCCTTTTCCTTCCTGCAACTGCTCTTTTTCGGTTTTCAAAACATTCAACACTTTTTGAAATTCTTCATGGCTCATTAGGTTTTTGCCGCAGAAGGAGCAAGGTTGTAGTCCCTCCTTAACGCATATTATCTTTCCACAATTCAGACAATTCGGAAACATCTCAAATAATGCATGTCTTGTAGCATTGCAGTTGCAGACTCTTTGAACAGAATTAGATGAAGATTTCTGTGAATCCAAAGAGTTCATCGATTCCAGCTCAAGTAGAGCCGCATCTAGATCCTTCAGACTGTCCAGCTTCTTTTGAGCCGTTTTCTTATTGAAATCACCATGATGAGAAACAGATGGATCAGAACCGAGTAGTTGTGACGTTGTCGCACCTTGAGACGGAAAGTTGAATAGCTTTTGAGAATTGTGTGGCTTTTTTTGTGATGTAGGTTTATCTTTGGCGGTAGCAGAAGCCAGCTTGACAATTTTTGGCCTTCGTGAAGTGGTCGACGGTACTACTTTCAGCACTTTTGGCTTTTCTGAACGTTTACGAGACTCAACTGCGTTATCGCTTTTCTCAACATGTTCACCAAAAACCATATTTGAGAATGTGGTAATGAATTCCAGCGCTTTGGAAGATTCTCCCAGCAACCCTATGAAATAATGGGCCAATTCATCTCTCGTTTTAAAGTTTGAGGTGGCATGGTCAATAATATCAGATAAAGAATCCTCGTCGAGAGGTAATATCTCTTTCACTGCATTAATTCCATATTTCTTTATTTGGTTTCTCGAAAGTGAAGCCATCCTGCTTATAGGAGACAAAAAAACTCTTCTTTTACGGTGATACTAAGCAAATCATAAAAAGTTAAGGATTATCAATTTGTCACACCTGAAAATAAAGATTTTCTTATACAGATTTATGTATTTAACTTACTGATAGTTGACTTGTGCTAACGGAGTACGATGATCAAACAAGAGGTTGTGGTGTTGATTCGTGAATTGTGGCCATAATCTTGAGGCTTCGAAGATGTCAGAAGAAGAGAAGTTAAAGCAACGTTTACAGCTGTTGGAAAATGACATAAAATCGCAGAAGTCTCAATTGCTGTCTCAGCTTGAGCGCAAAAGAAGGAGCCTTGAACAAAAGCAACAAGATCTCAATTTTCGGCTTCAAAATGGAGAAATTAAACAGAAGATTGGAGGAACCAAGACTCGCGTTATCAAAGTCCCATTGAACTATAATGTCAACAGAGGTCGAAACAGTAGGTCTGGATCAACGAAGGCGAATGATAACACAAATCATAGCTCAACAGAAACATTTATAAAGAGCAAACGAGGAATGTCGCTGATAAGTAACAAAGTATATGATCCAGAGTTTATGAGAAAGTTGAAAAAGCTGGAACAACTAACTAAAGCAAAAAAAAGACTGATGAAACACATATATGCTAATAGAATCAAGTACTGTTACAAAAATCGTGTCCTTATACAAGACTTGCACTTCGTATCAATCGGTGGAGGAGAAAGACTGGCTCTGGTTTCTTCTGAATTCCTAAGCTCTAGAGAAGAACTTACTAGTATCGACGACCTAAAAACATCACTAGTTCATGACGGTCTCAGGTACATCAAAGAGTTTGATGGAGATTATGTTGTGCAAGATCCCACCATCATAGAAAAGAAAGTGGAGCACTGCATATTCTACACAAGATTGGGTATATGCTCAAACAAGAATTGCCGCTTTCTTCACACTCCAGGGCGTATTTCTTTGTGTCACTCAATAATTCAAAGCAAAGATAAGAAGTGTCACAACAGCAAATGCAGACTCTCTCATAAGCCATCACAATTCAACGCTCCATCATGTAAATTCTTTCAAAAATGCAATTGTACAAACGAAAATTGTATCTATTCCCATAAACTTGAATCTGAAGACCAGCCCATTATATGTAGAGAGTTTGCAATAAACGGTTACTGTGATCTTGGAAGATCATGCCGTTTTAAACACTATTTTGAATGTCCAGATATGCAGGAGTTCGGATATTGTGTTAGAGGAAAGATGTGTAAGCTAAGCCATAAGGTACAAGCAGTTAATGGTGGAAGAGATGACAGCACGATAAATGATCAAACTGTGCGGAACGAAGATAACGACAACATTATAACCGAATATGAAACTGAAAATGCCGACAGAGAGAGTTTGGACTACTCTTTGCTAGAGAAAACTTTATTGCAAAGTCTCAATTCCCTAGATTCTGATTTGGAATTTGAAGCCGAACCTGAGGACGCTCCTCAACAACAAAATGGGGAGGATATAGATTCCAATAGAGATTATGTTCACGTTTAAACTTTACTTTTACACGTTCATATTTGGGAGTACCGGTACTAATTTTTTATTATGAGATGATATATGTATTTGAATCTGCGAAACTTGACAGGTAGATGTGGTTAGTGGATTGAAAATGCAAAGCTTAGTGGCTAATATGACACCAGCATTAGTATTGATGATACTATAGGGATAGCTGACTATGGTGCAAGCGGATGGTTGTTTGTTTTCCATGCAGAGTCTACAATGTTGTTATAGTCTCCCATCTCGTCATCAAGTGCATAGTTGATAGGATCAACATTATTTTGAGTTCCTTCGTCACCCCTAACAATACAGACTTGTGAATCAAATGATGTTTCGGCGTTTGCAGCCAAAGATTTATTAGGGAAACCATCTTCGTCAAGCTGAATCAAATTGTATGAATTGGATATATATAGAGGGTCAATCAAGCCTGAGCATTCGTCATCAACTTCTTCAACGCCGTCTGACTCCTCTTCACCAAATTCCCAGTCGGCTACGGCTTCTATTGACCCCCGTTCATTTGTAGTATAATTGGCTTTAGTGTTTTGATAGAGGTTCTCATGTTTCTCCTGCACTGTGAGCGGCAGTTTTTCCGAGGACCTATCAATTGAAGGGCTTGGCATCGCAAAGAATTCATCCATCTGATGTTGCTCATCTCTTCTAGAAAGGTTGGTGGTGTTACCATTATTGCTTGAGTGGAAGACATTCATATCAATGCGTGGGACTTTTCTTAGTCTATGTGGTAATGATTCGTTGAAATTTTCATCATTTACTCCGTTTGGAGGCTGCTGAACTGTATTTATAGCCTTTTCATTCCAAGCTTGGCTAAAATTATTGTGAGTTTTGTGACTATCCGGCTGTAATCCTAAGTTCAATGGCTTTGATGCTGAGTTTTCAGTAGAACTCACGGTAACTTGAGATTTTTTAAACAGTGGTACCGGTGATGAACTGGAGTGCTGGTCGCTATCTCTAATTGTTTGTTGGTTGAAATATTCCATCTCACACAAATTGTATACGTCTATTCTTTTGTTTGGATCCCAGACAAGGCAGGATTTGATGACATCGCATAGGTCTTTCTTGTCCTTGGGTGGAAGATCTTCTCTAGGAATAAGCTCCTCGACAATAGTTCCTGGTAGCCGTGGCAAATGGAATCCGAGATTACTTGAAAGTCTTTGAGCGTCTTCCCAAGTGCCTCCTAGAGGAATTCGATCTCCTCTCTCTGGAGATCCTAACACTTCCAATACTCTCCATGTCTGGTCCAGTTCGTTGCTTCCTGGGAATAGGGGCAAAAATGTGGCAGATTCGACAGCCACGCATCCAAAAGCCCAGATGTCAACTGCATAAGAATAATGCTTCTGTCTTAACAAAATCTCTGGTGATCTGTACCAACGGGTGGAAACGTATGCAGTGTACGGTCTTGTGTTTTCAGCTTGTCTAGCCAAACCGTAGTCTGCCAACTTGATAACGTATGCTTGTGATCTCCTACTAGGTGGGATATTTTCCTTCGAACCATAAAAGTTTGATGACTGCATGATCAAAATATTCTCTGGTTTGACATCTCTGTGATAGTAACCGTGACGGTGAATGTGACGAACGCCGGCCAGAATTTGGGATAGAATGCTCTTCAATGTTTGAGGAGAGAAAAGGCAATTCTTTCTATACTTCATGAGCTGGTAAAGATTCTGATCCATAGACTCCATAACAATGTGGAGCTTGAATGTTTCCTTGTCTATGAAAATATCATAAATTTGGACCAAGGAAGGATGAGATCTGACAGACAAAATAAATCTTACTTCTTTGACTTTGGAATAATCTTCCAAGTTTGGAAGTCTTCTTGTCATTGTTTTTATAGCTACCACATCGAATCTTGCTCTGTGTATATTCTTCAAAGGTTCCAACAAGGTTCCTGATCGTACTTTCATTTCCTCGAATATGGTTGCCATGGCGTTTGATCTGACCTTTGCCAAGGTCACTGTTCCAAAACTTCCACTTCCAAGGTTTCCCACTGTGCGATATCTCTGCACTAAGCTTTTGAGCGGGATTGTGAACGAGTTAGAAGACCCCATTTCTCTAGTTGTGAGGCCTTTTAAAGGAGACGCTGTGGTCTGAAGAAACTCTTTGAGAGACATGGTTGAATCGAGTGCGGATGGTTGGGCGTTAATCATGATAGGCTATCGCACGGTTTCCAGGCGCTTAAAATTAACAGAATTGATATCCCTCAGATCTGTAAACCACACCAAACTTTCAATCTAGCGTATTAATGTGCTTTTCAATAATCCCAACTTCCACGATGTATATAATGGGTGGATTTAGCGATAATTTGCCCGTTCTTCAACGCCACCGCAACTCTTTGAGTCTAGCTCCCACTTGTAGAAGTCTGAAGGTGTTTTTCCTGGTACCAAGAACCTTTGTTTCGTTCTCCAATGGTGTACCGTAAAAACAAAAGAAGGAAATTATGTAGCGTTTAAGAAGGGCCTACTTTTTTTTCTCCTTTTTTGTTGGATCAGAGATTTTCTTTGTATATGGGGAAAAGCTGTCTTCTTTCCGTTTGTTCAAAATCAAACCAAGATGGCTCCAGCAAGCAGTTGTCAGGGAGTGAAGCGAGTATATTTGAGCTAAATCATTCATAGAACAGCATGTGGCTCCAAGCCACGTTTATCTACCAATGAAGGCAGCGGTGGGACTAAATTACTGAAAAAGCTTCGACAAATCAACTCCCTTGTTTTGGACTTTGTCCCCATCCAATTAACCAAAACCTAACCTTCCACCATTTCCAAGTGTATATACATGATGTGTTGGAATCCCTGTTCTTCGTCAACCCGTTATCTGGCAGTTTGTCACTTATAGCTACTTCAATATGGAATTGGCAGTTCCGATAAGATCTACATGGTGTAGAGATGAGATGTTGCAATATTGCTTACATAGTGAGCAAGACAGATAGGAACGCAAGACGGTAGGTGAGAGATCGCCACAAAGGACAAAGTGGCGCCGTCAACATAGGCTGGCGTATTGTTGCAAAGATAATTGTATGGGCACTGTACAATGGGTGATACCCTATCGAACATATCCAGCAGTGATGATACAGTTGAGCGTCAAATTGGAGAAGTGGCTGCAAAAACCAAGATTGGTCATCAGGTCGTAAATCTCAACGAGAACACGCTGGCAGAGCTCCAGAAACAAGATGATAAACGCAAGGTATCAATATATGATACTCTAGTTAAATATTACAATAACGATCTGTACAGTGATTTTGAGAAAGCCGTACTGCAGCTAAAGCCAAATGATTGTTCTATTATTCAAAAGTTCTCCACAATTGAAACGTTTGAAATTAAAGGCCATCAAAATTTGACCTCCATTAGCCTGTGCACTTTATACAGTGATCATCCTTTGAGAGAGTTTCACAAACGGAATTTGAAGGCATCACATGAGACCATAAAAGCTGCAGAACAGCTTGAGAAAATTGAGAGCTTACCTGTGCTGTTCTTTCTTCATGGTCTTGGTGGTCAGCTGTCCCAGTTTGAGCCAATACTTCAGGAGTTCAGAAACTGTGCGGATATTTTTGGGATCGATCTACCAGGATTTGGGAACTCAAAACCACACCTACGAAATAGGGAACTGTTTAACAGACTCTCTGATTATTCTGAAGAACAGATAGAACAGGTAGAAAGCTCCTTGAGACAAATGAGATGGAGCGACTTCAAAAGTGACAGCATTGCTGACATTGTCGCCCAGATTCTCATGCTCAAATTTCCCAAAAGGAAACTCATCATTATCAGCCACTCGATGGGAACTCATTTGTCTGTCAAAATTTTGAATAAACTGCCTTCAAATAAGGTACAATCGCTGATCATGCTGGCGCCCCCTGCTATTACAAATCATCCCAGCTTACCGTTGGCAAGTCGATTATTTTTGAAAGCGTGTAACTATAGTCCAGCGTTGTTCGACATATTCAGATATTACGACCGGTTTGGAGGACTGTATTCCAAATCTGTGAACTCCTACATATTTCCAGAAGAAGAAAACTTACTCAAACGTCTGACACAGTTCAGATGGAATTTGGATACAGAGTCTGAGATGTTTCTGAAGTATTTGGATGGCTTTTCTAGAGTCTCAGTGTCCGAGCTCCTTAATGGAATGTCTAGGATTGAGGGTTCAACATCTGAGACAAGAATTTTAATATGTTGCGGAGACCGCGATAAGATCACGCCTTGGAAGGCAAGTGAGAGTTTGTATGATCTTCTTACGAAAAATGGATTTTGTACAAAGCTTCTTCAAATCAAAGATGCTGGTCATTCGTTGTTGCTTGACAGACCGCATTATCTGTCTGGTTTAATTTACAAGTTTGTTGAAGATCAAGATCTTAACATTGATTGTGCGTGGGTCTTGAAGGTCAAGGCGCTGATAAGTGGAGACAAATGGGAGTTGAAAAATAAAGAGAAGTGGGACAAAGTGGTTACCATCTCCAGCAAAATCACCTGTCCTGGCAAGCCAGCCTTGCCACTTCTGGGAATGAAAACCCTAAGACAATCTGATCCCGTTCACAATCCCAAAACCTTTGAAAAAAATCATCCTGAAATCTTTGCGATAGTAGATATTGGATCTGACACTCCTGCATATGACCCTTCAGACTTTGAACGAATAAAGTATGTCAAGTTTAAAACCGAATCTAAAGTGACTCCGGATAATTTGACGATTGTCAGGTTTTTGTCTGTTGTCGATAGGCTAGTCAAGGAGTCTAACGGAGAATATGTGGCAATTCATTGTCACTACGGACAGAATAGGACAGGATTTTTTATTTGTTGCTATGCTGTGGAGAAACTTGGATGGACGGTTAAGGAAGCGATCGACGGAATGGCTAGAGGAAAACCACCAGGAATCAAACACGAGCACTTTAAAAATGCTTTATATTTGCGATACGGAACGTGACAATGAATATTTTACGATGAATATCGTTTCATGATTTAATAGAGCGTAATAAATAATTAACTCTAGCTGAAGTATAAAAGTGAACTGAAAAAGCAAGAAAAAAATGACCAGATGAGAATTATTAAGCCCGGTCCAAATGAAACCCCGATCTTCTCCCTGAGAAGATCATACCATAATATATAAGTACACAGCTAGCGATGATAGCAAACCCAGTCATAACAGCATAAAGCTGCCAAAATGAAAGTCCCATTGACAGGAGTTGAACAGCATGAAATTGATAGACGTAATGACAATATCATATTCTGAACGCACTCCTGCTATTGAAGTGGCCGTAGTATATCTGCTTCTCTTCTTCATTTTCGGAGTCTATGGAGTACTTTAGTGGCAAGATGAATGGTAGCACGAGTCCTACCGAGAGATATGTCGCTGCCAGCAGTCTCTGAATGCCTGAGACTTTGTAGTATGGGTTGTGATAGTAGTGATGGTTTCTGCCCATCAATCTAAGAAGCGAGTTCATTGAGAAAGTATGCTGTGAACGTTCTTTTTAATAATAGTACGACGCTAAAAGCTGTGTAGGTATTGGGATCAATAAATATAACCAACTCTGAGCAAAAAGTCGAATGACACGATTGAATAACTCCGATCAAGGACAAAAAATTGGAAATTGATTGTTTGCACGTAGCTGTTTACTTATGCTCAATGTGACTCGTGTAAATCGAACTTTTCAGTTAGTTCAAGAGCTGAGTTAGGTGCCAATGTTATCAGAGATATAGGGTGCACCAGAATATATCGGAATTATCAACTCCAAATATCAGGCAGTGCAACTTTTCGTGTGTGTGCGCGTATGAGAAGCGGTGTATAGATGTGCCAGCTTTTGTGTGCTAAACGATGCAAACGATGCAAACGAGCTATAGAGTGTCAATTATAGTAAAATGTAGAGGTATGGCACTGCGGAACAGCGCTGAATAAACACAAGGGCTTTATATGAGCAAGATTAATTATCGTGTTCCCCATGTTGGCCATGCATAGGCAGCTTTTGAGCAAACCGGTATAATATATATATATCAGTCACTCAGCCACAAGCAAAAGTCGACTTTTCTAAAAGTGGTCCGATTTTGTCGACCGAAAAACCGCGTGCCACTCACCGCCACTGCGGAGTTGCTAGGCTTATTACCAGATTTGGCGGTTGTGGCGCTAAAAGCTCATGCTGCATGCCGTCACAGTGTCTTAAGAAAGGTGGCTGTTGGCGAGAATGGCAGGTTCTATTTTGGAAGAGTCTTGCGGTCCATTAGAGCGCCTTGTAACTTAGTAAGATAGCTATTCTGTCCAGCTAGCTGTCTCTAATGCTACAAGGACTATCGGTGATATGCTCCATTGCCGTGTTGCCCTCATACCTCTCAAATGGCAGCCACCAGTATGTGGCGCAGCATGTCGGGCCGACGCTCCGCAGGATAGCATGGCTGCCCGACGGCTTGCCCGTGGGCCACCGACCGCTCCGCCGGTCGATTTACGTCGCCGGACCGCCAGACTTCCAACTGCAGAACAAGCCAGAAATTACCCTACTACTTTTTACCTCTTTCGGAAGATGTGATAGTCGGATTTCTGCACATGTGGGGAAGAAGACTGTCTACCCCACATTCGAGACCCTCTCAAAATCACACAGCCAGCCTTCTCTACTATTCTTCCGCATCACGGGTCGCTCTATTCATACATAAGACTTCGCCATGACGTTTATCTGCTAATGCAAACACTCCAGTCAAGGTGGAGCAAAGTGGTGGGCTGTTCAAAAGCTGCTTATGTCATGGTATCTAGAAATCTCGGGCCATTTTGAAAAGAAAAAAAAATGATTATGTCATTCTATTCGGTATCAGGGCTGTGTAAAAGACGGCCACTAGATCTGTTCTAGCTGTCTCTCTCTCTGCTCCAGCTGCTTTAGTTGGTTTGTCAGGTCGTCAAGGCCTGCAAGCTTTTTATCCTGAGCAACTCCAGTGTTAGAGAGGTTGTTTTGTAGCCTGGTGTTCAGTATTGCACGATTTTTGTCAATTGACAGCCGCAGCCCGTCAATGTACCACTTTTGAAACCCGCTCAAGTAGCCAAACACCTTCTTCGAAATGGTATTGGCAGAGATGGCAAAGCTCAAGGCAATAAGAGCAATAGCTGTGTTCATCCCTATATAGTCCACAACATGGCCGATAGTGGCAACAACAAACACAGGAAGATTGACCGTCGCAAGATTGGAAAGCATAGTGTTATTGATCTGAGCCTGCAGCTCAGGCAACTTGATGTTGGTCACCTCACTTCTTAGCTCAGCGAGAGGCTCAGACACTAAATCTCCCGCTTCTGTCTCTGCGCTTGCGATTGAGTCGATCTTTCCCTTGAGGTAAGTCAACTTTGCCCCGGACTCGAGCAAAGAGCCGTGGCACTTCACCGTATTGAAGTTGAACATCGAGGGCTGAATATAGACCTCATCGTCAAAGAGGCACTTTGCTAAAACAAGATCCAAAGAGTCGCTATTGATCAGGACTTGGGTTATCTTGCTATATCTTTGAATTAGCACGTTTTCCAAAAACGGCACGATTTTTGATTGGAGCTCAAAATGTGACTGCTGCGACCACTCATCTATCTCTTGTTTTAGCGCCTCATACTCCTGTAGCAGTTCCGCTTTACTTTCGAACTTAAGCTCGTTCCGTATAGTTTCCATCAAAGACCGAAGCAGAAGTATCGTTGGCCTGTATCCGCTGGTTTCTCGGTTGAGCGTGAATAGAAAAGCGTTGACCCGCGAAAGCTTGATCAGGTCCAAGTACGATGACACATTTGAAGATGATTCTATCAAAAGCTCGTTTGCCATTTTGACTTTTTTCAAGTCGACTTGAATAGAGTTGGAGTCTTCCGCTGTCATAAAACCTGGACCATCATGATCAATGGTAGTATCCACCACTGTTAGTGAAGGATAGTCATTGATTTCCAGATCTTCAGTTGTCTGAGACTTCACATAAATGTACATGTGACATTTATTAGCAGCGACTGTTTCTTTATTCAGGGCAATTGTGTCTGCTCCTGTCACTGCCGACGCCTCATTTTCTGTAATGCCATTTATATCGATCTCTGTGATCTCTAGGTCATTGAATAATTCTCTTTTGAGGAACTTTTTTGTGTCAGTAGCGCCAATGGTTTCGTTCTGTATAACTCGCAAGTCTCTATTGAGGATTGGGGCGGGAATCGACAGTGTTGCAGGTGACATTTTGCTAAAGATGTCACCATAATTGATTTGTAAGTTTTGCTTGCCCTCTTCCTCCCTCCTTTTTTTGAATTTAGCAAACCATGTCTGATCAGCATCAAAAGGATCGCATACAATGGAATCAACAAACAAGCCATCCTCTATCTTGTCAGATTGGACTGTTCCAATTCGAACTGTCACAGGTTCAAACACTGCATTTGATGCAGGAGATATGGTCAAAAGGTTATCTACTTTCTCAATTATGCGACTATTATCATTGAATGCCAATTTGATGCTGCCAAGAACGTTCCTTAGTGAATCTTGAGATGTCGAACTTGCTCTTAGTGACCCGTAAGTAAGGGTTTTCCTCACATAAGGTGACGCTATTACAGTAGCGACAGGTCTCAGCATGTTTCCTTGTCTGTTTTACAATCCAATGCCAGTGCCTATCCTCTACGACCCCCACATACTCTTGCATCACATAAAAGAAGAAAGCCACCTTTTTAATAACCTTTTTATTGAAAATACTCTCCGAAATAAAAAAAAAAGTACAGGCTTATTTACTGAAACCTACTCTATGCCCTTATTATCTTCATTATCATCTAATGTCCCTTTTGAAAGCCCATTGATACTATGATTCGGTTGCTACGAAGTGCCAGAGCATATCATACTTCGGTAGCTGCTCTTTCGCATGACAATCCATTGGTAAGTTGGTTCAAAATACTGCTCATTAAACTCCCTACTAACACCAACCAATAGGGGATTCCCAGAACTTCATCACGAAGCTCCAAGCTTCCTGTAAAGCAGGCACTTTCTGAAGTATCCAAGATCTTACTTGTTTCTTCTGGAAAGGGAGGTGTGGGAAAATCTACAGTCTCGGTCAACCTGGCGGTGGCATTGCGAAGTCTCGATCTGAATGTGGGCATTCTTGATGCAGATATATTTGGTCCAAGTGTTCCAAAACTCATGAATCTCAGCGGAGAGCCTAGAATAGATCAGAAAAATGGTAAACTCATACCGCTCACCAATTATGGTATTCAAACAATGTCCATGGGATACTTAATACCGTCGGAGGACACTGCTGTTGTTTGGCGAGGTCTGTTGGTTCAACGAGCACTTCAACAGCTTTTGTTTGATGTTGCATGGAGGTCTCTCGACTTACTTGTGATTGACCTGCCGCCTGGTACCGGTGATGTCCAACTATCGCTTTGCCAGCAGCTAAAGATTGACGGGGCAGTCGTGGTATCTACAAGTCAAGATCTAGCCCTCTTGGACGTTAAAAAGGGCATCTCAATGTTTAATAAAGTAAATACACCTATACTTGGGCTAGTTGAGAACATGTCGGTGTTCGTGTGTCCTAATTGTCATCATGAGGAGCATCTTTTTGGCCACGATGGTGTTGAATCCGAGGCAAAGCGACTCGATCTCGAGTTATTAGGTTCCATTCCACTCAACCGCCACATATCTTCCACCTCTGATGAAGGAGTTCCTGTCGCGCTCACTGCAGATTCCATTCTCTCCGAGCCATTCTATCAAATTGCACGAAAAGTAAAGAAAAAGCTCTTTTGAGTAATATGTGCGGCGCTCTATCTTATCCCTCAAAAAATATTTAAAAATTACTCTCAAGTTAATTCGATCCTTAAAGCGCCCAGACGTTTTGAACACCTATTTTTCATCACAGAAGAGTGAAACATCTCTAGAACGCTGCTACTGCCACTGCTTATTCTCACTATTGAGGAATCACAGTTTTTGCTAAACCTAATAATAACATACATTTGTTTTTCTTACTCACACGAGATACGACATTTTACCCTTTGGGAATGAAGTGGTGGCTACTGGGCTCTCTAGTTTTCCCGCTGGCACTTGCTCGGGCGATTGGTCCAAAGCCTGGAGTAGTGGCTTTTGACTTGCTTGATCTAGGAACTAGAAAGCAGATCATCAACATAATCGAACAGTACAACAACTACACAGACAACGAAATTACCTTTGAAGAATGGCGCTCTCCGAATAACGGGCTATACATCGTTCCTCGTCTTGAAAAGAACTTATCTGCCTCTGAGACTGTTGTCACGTATGGCAAGGGATACCAGCTATATGAGGCAGATAGAGAAACAGCAAGTTCGCTATCGTTGAAAGATGATCAAGAGCTCACTTTGATCAAAGAGGAGAATATAAGCTCCATGGGTTTCCCTCAACAGTGGAAAAAGCTTCTTGGGTTTGAGCCACCATGTGAAGAAGAGGATTCTGCCGAAAAGCACTTCCCATTTGGAGCACGAAAGTTCTTGCTGATTGGTGTGAAAAAAGAATCAATCGCCA
Source organism: Ogataea populi-albae (assembly GCA_030579375.1). Classification (NCBI taxonomy): domain Eukaryota; kingdom Fungi; phylum Ascomycota; class Pichiomycetes; order Pichiales; family Pichiaceae; genus Ogataea; species Ogataea populi-albae. The sequence goes on along the minus strand of JAKTQY010000014.1, from coordinate 28,142 downwards.
CTGACGCTGCTTCACAGCCCTTCCCAAACCCTGCAGTCCCGCAACAAGCCGATTCAACTGTTGAAGTGAACAAGTTACCATTCCTTCACAAGGGTGACGACTGTGACGGGGAAGATGAGGAAGCAACCAAGAAGAAGCTTTTTGGAACCGATAAATTTCTCTTCGTGGGTATTGGAAGTGTAGAAAATGATACTTCAGTCGCACGCTCAGCTGTTAGTACAGTAACTACCACCATTGTTGAACAATCGACGGTCCGTTCTATTGTACATCATGTCCAGACCACTACAACCACTGTCATCGGTGCCACAGATATTGTTGTATCAGAAGATCCCCTTCCAGCAGGTGAACGTGGTCCAGTTTCTCCTGATGCTACATTCAGTCCACATCCTAACTCTGAAGCTGACTTCAAGAACGTCCCTTCAGTTTCAACTGGATTCATGTCCCTGCCTTTCGAAGTCGAAACAACCACCATCCAAACCACAAGTGGCATGCTACCGTCTAAAGGTAGTATGAATGGCAATGGTGGCTCCATTTATGGTGGTCACTATGCAGCTGACAGATCTGACTCCTCTGTTCTGGGAAACTCATCACATTTCAATCACACATTACTCAGCTCAAATGTTTCCGAGGAGCTAGGCGATTTTTTCCGCCAATTTCACGATTCAGCCAACAGTGGACTCAAAAACGATGGTTCAAGGGCTACCACAGAGGCTTGGTCGATGTTGGGAGCACTGGTCTTGATCGGATCTTCCGTTATTTTACTCTAACGGCCGCTTCTAATTGCCTTTTTTTATCTTGGACAATCGAATTGTAAAGGTTCCGCAGAGCATTCTTTTCACACAGAGTATTAAAATTATTTAACAGACTTTCTAACAAAATAATGATAACTAGTCTTGTAGTGCGCTTAACCGCTGCCGCATATTAGCCAGCATTTCATCGTCTTCGCCTTCCGATACAGTGTTCGAAGGCTCTAGTACAGGCGACGATATGCTTTCAGGCATTGCAGCAATCTCCTCCTCTTTACTCTTTGCCGTATCTTCTCCTAGAATACTCTTGAGTACCTCATCAATCTGCTCATCTTCATCCTCGTCTTCCATGAACTCGTCTGTTTCCAAGATATCGTCCATCATTTCATCAATCACTCCGCTCTTGACTAACTCCTTGCTGAGTTCCTGGGCAGTTTGGCTCAGCTGTGGCAGCTTAACGATCTGGTTCATCTGCTTCATTATTTCTGTAGACTTTTGCATCGATCCCTTCAACTTAATCATTTGTTGTTGCTCGTTGAGCTTCATTCCTATCGAGTTTAGAGTTGACCGCGAAACATGCAGTCGCTCGTTGGTTTTCACTATATTTCGATACTCCCGTGCGTAGACCCTTGCTGTTTTCATGTCGTTTTTCTTGACTGCTGACTTGATCAGGGATTTGGTTTTACGCTCAACATTGTTCAGGTCTTGGATCTGGCGATCCAGCTGTCTTTTGTTCTTACGCAGAGCGCTTTGACACTTCTTGAACTGCTCTTTCGGGTCTGGACCCCATATTGCCTTTTTCACGATATCCATTGTCAGAGAACTGTTCTAGTTTACTGTGAAGTCTAGCAGTAATACCTTTTCGGCCTCCAAAGAGCCTTTAAGGGTACCTATACTGGCTATTCACCCTTCAACAGCTGTCCAACCCAGTTAATACCATCTTTTATCTGATAACCAATTTTGAACAGATATACACATAGTTGAAAATGGCAGATTACTTAGTCATATATTATATAATGTAAAGAAATCATCCGAAAGACGATCAAAGATGATGGAGGTGAAGACATGACTATAGAGCGCGGATAGAAGTGTCTAGCAAGAGCAGTCGAGACAACGAAAACGAAAAATGTAGTCGATTGTAGAAAACTGTAGACAATAAGACTGTGTTGGATTCAAAGAGACGAGATGTGCAGAAGATTCAAAATTAGATAAGCTGTGCTACAGGCTGGGGTCAGCAAAAAACTGGTCATGGATCAACTCTGGTAGGTCCAAGTGGTCAGAAATCCCTGATGAGTCTTTTCTATCTGATGATCAGCTAGCACCGGGCCAGTTTATGCGAATCGACGTTCTTCCAGCTCAACTTCAACACAAATCAAGAAAGTCTCTGAGCGACGCGCGAACAGTGAAAATTGGCGTTTCTTCGCGTAGCGTGAATTTTTCTACGTATATATTCTAAACTCCAGAGAATAGCAGGGGCCAGAGAGTGTAGAAAAAGAGACTTTAGAGGAATAACAAGGCATTTAAGCATATATAGTTGTGGAAAAATACAAGAATGCTGGAAGGAAAGTTTGAGGAGGCCTCTTTGCTGAAAAAAGTGAGTATTAACACGCCAGAAATGCGACATTGGCCTAGTACTAATCTGTTGCATAGGTGATTGAATCAATCAAAGACTCTGTGAAGTTGTGCAACTTCAACTGCAAACAACAAAATGGTATCACGGTCCAGGCTATTGATGATTCTAGAGTGTTGCTAATCGCACTGAAGATTGAAAGCGGTTCGTTCCAGGAGTTCAGATGCGACAGAGAGTTGGTGTTGGGCTTGGACCTGGAATCGCTCAGTAAGATCCTCAAACAGGGTAACAATGAGGATTATCTGACTCTGATTGCAGAGGACTCGCCAGACTCCCTGATGATCGTCTTTGAAGACAAAAAGAAGGACCGAATCTCTGAGTTCACATTGAAACTCATGGATATCGATTCCGACTCTCTCACTATCGAGGACATGGACAATGACTGCTCAATCACTATGCCTTCGGGCGAGTTCGCCAAGATCGCCAGAGACTTGAAGACCCTGAGTGAGTCGTTACACATTGTGATCACCAAAGATTCTGTCAAGTTCAAAGCTGAGGGTCAGATTGGGACTGGGTCTATCATCCTGAAGCCACACACAGATGTTCAAAATCCAGATGAATCCATTTTAATCGACTTAAAGCAGCCAATCAATTTGACTTTCGGCACTAAGTACCTGACTGATATTGTCAAGGCAACGTCGTTGTCCTCGACTGTCACCATCAAGCTTACGGACAAAGCTCCTGCTCTGTTTGAGTACAAGTTGCCAAGTGGCTATTTGAGATATTACCTAGCTCCTAAGTTCGATGATGAGGATTAGTTTCGTCTTTTTAAACTGCTTGCTTTTTAATTTAAATAATGCAATTTAGTATTTAGATTCTACAAGATCTTTCCCTTCTAATAGCACTGAGAAGACCGAACGCACTGTCGACTTCTCAGTGATAGGTAAAATCAATCGGAAAGCATCATGCTTGTTGAGGTAGTAACGAAACAGTCGTTTCACCCTAAGAAATCCAAAATTCTCGTACAGCCTAAGAGCGGCCTTGTTTACCACCTCTGTCTCCAAAATAATCTCATCACAGTTGTACAGTTCAATCATTGAGTCCAGGCTCCTGCTTATCAAGGTCTTCGCAATTCCCAAGCCTCTGTATGCGTCTTCTACCGCGAGCATTCCTATGTAACCTCTTAGACGCACATTTTTGTGAGGTTCAACCTTAGATATGATACAGCCAATTATCTTTCCCTCATGTTTCGCAACAAGACACAAGTCAGGCCAGTTGTTAAGAAAAAATCGGTATACATAGATCGAATATGGTTCACTTAGGTACTTGTCTACCAGTCCCATCACATCTTCGATATCGCTGTTTATCGTTTCTGCTGGTGATTCGCTTGTGTCCAGCGACAACGGCACGTAATTTATTTCGTTTTCAGTCATATATCGCTCATTTGTCATACGGTTCTGACTATCAGATGCTCATGATCAGCCTGTGACGACGTCAAACCGCCAAATCTTGAACAGATCCTCTCGAGTTCTTGCTGGCATAATTGATTATATAATCAAAAAGATATCGCTTGGTCATCCGAATTGAGAAAGTAAAGAGGGCTCCACACCCGCAAGAGCAAGGATCGAAGAGAACTAGTGGTGAAAAGAGCGAGGAATTGAGTGTTGTGAGGACTATCAGACACTATACAGTGCTAGAAACGATTGCAACTGTATCGCGAAGGAACTGGGAGATTGGGTGGAGGTATCGGTCGCTGCTACAGCAGTTTAGTTTCTGGTTTGTCTTGTTTGAGGGACTACTGGTTTTTTGGCAAATACGGGAGGTCGAACGAAGCTCTAATACTAAATTAGTGGCTGACAGTCTCACGTCTGTTTTTTGTTTTCTGTGAAACTTTCTCCCCGAAACTAAAAGAAAAAGAGCCGAATTATGAACCTGTCAATCATACAGAATGCTAGCCCTCTATCAATGATGTCATCGGCGTACCGACATCAGGGTCTCCAGCAGAATCTTGCGGATTCAAACCTACCGAATAGCTTGTCAATCTTTAACTCTCTAACGGGGGCAAAGGTTGTGGCAAATTCATTCAATTTCAGCAGCTTGGAATCTTTGAAACACTTCATCAGCGACTCCTTCAAAATTTCAATCGACAACCTCTTCCTACTGACGCCATTCGGGATTAAACTCCGTTTTTCTATGATCATTCATGAGGAAATTAGTCAAATCTACGTCTTTGACAGGAAATTCTTCAACGTTAACAACATTGATTCCGAGGAGAGACAGGTACTGACCAGCGAGCTTCTGAATGAACTCAATGAAACAGAACTCCTCAATATGATCAAGCCCATGGGATCGCCAATAATCTCTGATGAATTATCGACCTTTGTTGAAAAGCTGACAGCTACTTTTGAAAATACCAAGCACTTGAAAGCCTTCGATATCAACTTGAATACTTTACGGCTCCTTTTGAATTCTTTGAAACGAAATTCAGGGTGGGCCTCAGCCCTGCTCTCTGACTTCAGAAAAACCATATATTTAGAAGAAAGCATACCGAAGAACTACAATGACATAGAAATAATACTAACTTCTTTGAACGTTTTGATTCAGTACGTTGGATTAGTTTTCAAAAACCTGGAGAAAAAGTTCAATGAATCCATAGATGCATTGATTCAATTGCAATCCAACAGCTTGGTAGATAAATGGAGGGATGATTATGAAAAATTGAAGAATATTAGCTTTGAGTTTACAAACCATTCTTCAAACCAAATCGAACGATTGAGGCTGAGTGATCTTGTGAATGAAAAAGCTCTGGATTCTTACTCAAATGATTCTGAAAAGCTAACAAAGTCTGTAAATGAAAAGCTTGTTATTTTGCGAGGAAAAATTGAGCACGATATAATAAAACCTAAGCAGCATTTGATCAAAGAGTATGACATGTACACTGCAGAGTTTGCGAAGGCAAGTGCAGAGAGCTCCGATAATGAGCAGGTTATTCGTGATTGCAAAAACATACTCTCTGAATTGGAGACTAATGTTAACAAGCTGGTCCAATCCACAAAAAAGCTACCATCTTTTGAAGAGATGATAACAACCAGCAGCCAAACGTCCACGAATTTATCTTCCAACGCCGTAACGCATATTAAAGAATTGATAAGTATTTACAAACTACAAGAAAAAGAATTAGTTCCTTCCATATCTAGCTTGTCTGAGCAGCTTTACCAAATTCAAGTTAACAAGTTGAATCTCAGAAAGAATTTACAGTCAAGACTCATTTCGTCCACCCTGATTTCGATCACAAAAATTCAGCTTAATATCATGAGATCTAGCACATTTATAACAACGGAGTTAGCTAAAAATTTGTCATCTTTGAAAGAAAATGAGTTGCAACTCTCGGTAGCATCTGATCTTCCTTTGATATTTGGCATCTGGACAATTGCAAATCTCAACAACTTAAAGTATAGTATGTCTTTAAATAAATTGGTCCAAAGAACAAATGAAATTTTTGAAATGTTAAGGTTCATGGAAATTGATGGAAGAACTAAATGGCTGAATGATTTTGTCATTAAAAGTGGTGTTGAAAAGGCCGATTTTCTCCATTTTGATGAGGAAGAAAAGGAAAGGTTCATCTCCGGTAATCTTACATGTTACAAATTCATACCCTTGGATCAAACCAAAGGGCAGAAATCATCGTCGCCCATACCACAAGAACAAAGGCAGCTGTTAAGCCCTATTAGTCCTCCAGAAAACCACTACTTGAATCCCTTCAACAAACTACTACATAATATAAATGGCTTCCCCATCACGGCGCGGGCTCTCCCTCAGGAGAGTCAATCACAAAATAATGAAGCTCAACGACATTCTGAGGAAATAGGAAACCGAAGATCTGTGGACCGTTTCTTTTCCAATTTAGCCAATTTTGTTACCGCAAGCAATGTTTTATCTTACATTGACTCATTGAAAAAAGTTGAGATTGATCCCAAGATTGTTGAGCATCTTGAAAAGTGTCTCTCAGATTTCGGCATCACAAAGGATTTTAACTCCCCAAAGCTCAAGGTGAGTAACGACGAGGAAGAAGAGGTGATTGTTAAAGGTGGTAATATCAATGGTTTTGGTTCTTTTGATTCTCACGACTCCAGTTTTATCAAACTTTTCCGTAAATTTATCAAGAGCTTTGAAACTGATGGCATTGTTATCAATATTAATATTAACCAGCAAGTTGCAATAAATGATGATGTTGTTCGAGGATATGAAAGGCGGATCAAAAAGTTGGAAAATTTGCTGCACACCCAAAACTTCCAACAATTCAATGACAAGTGGTCACATCATAATCAATCCTCTATTCCTGTGGGTGTCACTAGAAGTGGACACACTTTAGAATCGAGTCAGCGGTCACCCTCCTTAGGTTCTAACAATCCTGAAAACACTATTTTATTCAATGATGTTTCCTTAGGTAGGAAGGTTATTTCGCTTCCGCCTAGTCACCATAGTGAGAAAATTGACAAACTTCAGAAACACAATGAGCAGCTTGAAACTGAACTGAGATTATTAAAAGAGAACCCTGCTGTTTCTGAAGTGGAAAAGCTGAAACAACAGTTGGAGGCCTCTAAGCTGGAAGTGGAAGCGCTGAAAAAGTCAAACACTGAGAAGGATCGGAAGATTGACAGCTTAGAAACTGAGCTTGAATCAGTACAGAAATCAAATGAAGAGCTCTCTAAGTCAAACAAGGAACTGGATGAGTTGTGCAATGAGCTTAAACGTATGAAGTCGGATCTCTTAGAGAATATGTCACAAAAAGAGGATGAGTTCACAAATGAGTCGAAGGTTAATCAACAGGAGATAAATGAGCTCAAGTTGAAAGTTGAAGAATTGGAGGAGGACGAGTCACACCTGGTTTCCGTTACAAAATCACTGAATGAGCGCATTATAGTGAAAGACAAACTCCTCTGTCAACTTTATGAGCTAGTACAAGCTCTTTACAGAAAACTCAATCAGCTCAGTTCTGAAATATTCAGCAACCTTACACGTGTCTGTTTGTTGTTGGAATCAATCGGCCTCCTGCTGATTCGTGAGACACCTTCATATGAAAACCATCCTGGAAAGCTCACCATTAAGCGTGTCAAGGGATTAAGAAGTAGAAAGAAGCAAATCAAGTCTACTACCGAGTCAAACCAAAATAATAATGGTATTGCAAATGACAATACAGGGGAGGAGCTTGATCAAATTGATAACGCGCTAATGGAGGTGGTCTCTAGTGACGTTGTGCCTGAGGCTGAGCAATACCTGCATTGGGTAGACATGGATGTGCTGAATTACACGTTATCTACAGACCTTGGCATTGATGAGGAGGCCACTGCAACTAGATATTCGGCAACCACCGCTTCTTGTGTGGATATGAAGTCGTGTGAGGAAAGCAATGTGGAAAAGAAAGTTAAATTGCTGCTCAGCAACTACGAGGATCTTCATATTGAAAAAGGCTTCCAGAATTTCCTCCAATTCAACCATGTTGATAACGAACTTGTTGTAGAGCGAGTATTCCGGCGATTCAGTGATGTTGAGACACTTGCACGGAAGCTGCAGAAAGATAAGACTCAGCAAAAGGCTGAGTTGAAAAAACTGACCGATGAATCTGGTAATCGTATTTCAATAAACAACTTCCAGGTTGGTGACTTAGTGTTATTTTTGAAAACTTTGACGCTTTCTGCGGATGGGGAATCGGGAGAAAGAGATGTTTCTGAGGGCCAGCCTTGGGCAGCATTCAACATTGGGTCGCCCAATTACTATCTGAAAAATTTCAAGTATTCTGGCACTGGAAAGCATACCAACGAAAATTACATAGATCTGTCGATGCGAGACTGGTTTGTTGGACGGATCACGAACATAGAAACGAAGGTTGTCACTGAGGAGAATTTCAACTCTTCAAGTGAAAATCCTTTTAAACTTTCCAAATCTTTAACATGGTATTTTGTTGAGGCTAAAGAGGAGAGATTTGGTGTTACGGAATAGGTGTTTTGGTTTTTGTATTTATCTGATTTAGCTCATCGCATTTTTCTTGTTTTATGATATATGACTTTCAACGACTTCGGAATTATTTAGTTAGTATAATTTTAATATCTTTTACTCATATTGATGAAAAGATGATACAAGAACAAATATTGTAGCATGGACAGTGTTGTTGTCTTATTTTTAAACTCAAAAGATGACAGAAAAGCAACTTCTATCTCATTATTGGTAGGCTTTATTATAAAAGAAAAGCGCCAGATACATCAACTGTTACAAAAGTCTTGTCGTGGGAAAATACGTCGATAGATGCGTCTATAATTTTTTTATCGGCTATAGAAGTATATAAAAGGCAAAGTTCGGTTAAAGATGGTTTTTAGTGGTAAAGCCCGGCTACAATAGGCAATCAAAGGCATCAAATCTGTCACGAGACGGAACAAGCTATCATAACTATAATTTGAGCTTTTGTTGAAGAGTTTTGTGCATTTGCTCTCGGAAGGTTGGAAGTGATGTGATTGCTATAAATAGGCGACTTTTGGCCTCCCAAAAAGATGAGTATTAATGCTTGGATGGTCAAGGTGGAAAAAAAAACTTCAATTCTCTTGACATGGCTCCCGTAGGTGAAATAGACTTCAAACGAGCGCACTTTAACACAGTTGTGGATAAACTTAACAAAGATGAGATTAGTATCTCAGAGTACATCTATCTGAGAATTTTTCAGTTAGGGATCAAATCGATATTTGGGGTTCCAGGAGACTTCAATCTTGCCTTTTTGGAGCATCTTTACGATATAGAGGGGCTGCAATGGATTGGATGCTGTAATGAGCTGAACGCTTCGTATGCCTGCGACGGTTACTCGAAGGCCACGAAAAGCATGTCAGTGTTGGTGACAACTTTTGGTGTTGGAGAACTATCGGCTCTATCAGGTGTTGCTGGAATGTATTCTGAGTACTCACCATTGCTCCATATTGTTGGAACTTCACCTCTGGCTTTGAAAAATAGCAACCGTAATATTCATCATCTGGCCACTAATTCAAGCACCCTTTTGAAACCAGATCATTTCCAATACGAAAAAGTAGCTCTGAAATTCAGTTGCGCCATAGAGTCTATTACCGATGATCCTCTGGAGGCGTGCGACAAGGTAGACCAACTGATTAGAACAATTTGCCAGAAATCACGACCAGGTTACCTGTTCTTGCCTTGTGATATCACTGAGATGGCAGTCCCAATTGCAAGACTTTATAAAGACTTGGATTTGAGCTATCAATCTTTAGTCCCTCGAGAAGAAACAAATAAGATAGTTGATCTCATACTCGAGAAGATGTATCTTTCAAAAAACCTCTCATTTATCCCAGATTACTTTATTGCCAAGTTTGGATTGGAGAATGAATTACAGAGCCTTTTGACAAAGTTCTCTAATAAGGTGAACATCTTTGACACATTTATGGCAAAAGGATTGGTGAATGAGAACCATGAGCGATTTGTTGGCACTTATCATGGGAAGTTTGGAAATGAAAAGGTTTCACAAGCAATTGAGAGTTCCGACCTGATTCTTCGTGTAGGATGCTTTGATAACGAAACGAACAGTGGCTTTTTCAGTTTTGATCTAGACAAAAATAAGATGATAGAAATGAATCAAGATTATGTGTCAGTGTGTGGAGAGGTGTTCAGTGAAGTGAGTTTTTTGGACGTTTTTCCTTGTCTTGTAGAGCGCCTTGAGTCACAGAAACTGAATGTTGCTCCCTGGTGCGAGGTAGCGGTCCCAATCAGAGAACGAGACAGCAAATACCCCCTCATTGAACAAGACCTGCTTAACTGCTTACAAGAGACAATCAGACCTAACGATATAGTGATTGCAGACACAGGATCGTTGATTTTTGGGATGAGCGACTTCAAGTTGAGGGGCTCAAAGATGATACACCAGATGCTGTGGGGAGCGATAGGCTACGCTATCCCTGCGACGCTGGGAGCATGTGTAGGGCTCCGTGATCTTGGACTACCTGGTAAAGTTGTGACGCTGGAGGGTGATGGGTCAGCTCAGATGACATTACAAGAACTGGCCTCGCTAGTGAGATATGAGGTAGATCCAACAATTTTCATTCTCAATAATGACGGATATTCGATTGAGAGAGTGATCAAAGGCGCCCATCGTTCCTACAATGATATTGCCGTGGACTGGAAATGGAGTAAGATACTGAATGTGTTTGGTGATCCTCATGGAAAGCGCTCCTGCAGCTACAAGGTGTGTAGTGCCAAAGAGCTGGGTGCTTTGATGCATCAGAACGATCCAAGTCAGCACAAACTGAAACTGATAGAGCTTATTCTTCCAAAGTTTGACGTTCCAGATGCTCTGTTACGAATGCTTGGTAAGAATCAAGTACCAAATTAGATACCAAGTTTAATATATTACACAGTATGATTGAAAAAGGACATGGAGAACCTTGAATATTTTTCAAGGAGCACCGTTGCTAACCGATATTTCTTCTGTTCACTTTGAGTGTTATCAACAAACCCTGCTGGGATCTAGCTATCCCTACTGTAGTTATTTTCACAAACATCAGTGAGAACGTAGACCTAGTTATTGGACTCGCAACACAAACTGGCTTCCATCAGGTTATGTGGTTAGTGTCAGCCTTGTGCACTGCCCATAATTATGTGGAGGATGATAAGATCACCAGCCACACCCCACGTAAGTTCGCCGCGCTCCACTGCACTTCCGCCGTGTATGAAATCTCCGCAAACTGTTGGATATCGATGAATTAGTCAGAAAGAATAGAAGAGTTTGCTACAGTAATCTTGATAATAAGACGAAATATAGTATAAGGTCTAGAGCGAGCTACTAAGCATTGCTTTAACGTGGCAAAATTAACGAGAATAAACAAGAGAGTTCCTAAAAGCTACATGAAGAAAGTTTGGTGGGGTAGAGAGTCGAGAAATAGAGAATCTACTGCACTAACTGGACTTCAAGGCTTGTACACAGCTACAAAATATTGTCAATTGCGACAAATCAAGTGGGAGAGATTCTCCAGATGAGAAGACAACCGGAAAACGACCCAAATTGCCGCATATACTATTGACTTTAATATGGAGAATTCAACGACGGCTCTTAGGAGATTGTCTCCGCCGTTGATGCCGGAAGATTCGCTGATACAAGAGTCGAGTATCGACAAAGGCGAAAGGAAGCCATGCGTGGAGCAGCTTGATTTCTCGTCCAATGCTAGAACTCCAGATATGGAGGAGCCCAAACAACCCAATGGTGTTGAAGATTACCCGGAAGGTGGACTGCGAGCCTGGCTAGTATGTGGAGCTGGAGCCACTATTATGGCGATGACCTTTGGCATGTGCTCATCGTTTGGAATATATCAAAGCTATTACGAATCGAAGTATCCTGATACAAGTTCGGAGACTTTATCAGTTATCGGAGCTCTTCAATCTGGGCTCACATTCTTTGGTGCGATTCCCTCCACTATTGGGATGTACTATCTAGGTCCCCAAGTAATGGTATTCTGTGGTGGACTTATGTGCACTGTGTCATTTATGCTCTTGTCCATAACTAATGCAACATGGCAGCTCTTTATTGTGCAAGGGCTCATGTTTGGTATTGGATCAGGCTTAATGTACATACATTCCACGGGTGTCCTGTACCAGTATTTCCATAAGCGCAAGGCAATAGCTTCAGGACTGATAACTGCAGGATCAAGTGCAGCCGGTGTGTATTGGCCGATTGGAGTGAGAAGACTGATGGAGAAGGTTGGCTTCGCATGGGAAAATCGTATTATTGGCTTCCTCTATATACCTATGTTTTTGATGGCATCTTTTTTTATCAGACCTCGCTTCAAGCAGCCAAAGAGACAGCCAGGTCAGAACATCTTTCGTCTCAACTTCAGCGTTCTTTCCGATTGGAAGTTCCAGCTCATTAACATTTCCAACATGCTTTCGATCCTTGGCCTTTATCCGGGCCTTTTCTACATCGACTTGTTCTGTCTTAGACTGCCTATCAGCAAGCAGATACAAGACTATAACGTGGCTATAGTGAATGCGTCAGCGCTGTTCGGCAGAATCATTCCCGCATGGCTGGGTGACAAGCTTGGGCGGATGAACATCCTTCTTCCGTCACTGCTGCTCTCTGCCGTGCTCCCATGGGCTCTGTGGATCCCTGCTCGTTCGACCGGCGCTGTTGCTGCGTTTTGCGCTACCTGGGGATTTTCGTCCGGTGTTTTTGTGTCCGTGGTGCCTGCCATCGTTGGCCAGCTGTTTCCAGCCAAGGATCTGCCGTCATATCTGGCCATTTTCTATGCCACCAGCGGCATAGGAGCGCTTGTAGGACCCATACTCGGCGGCCTGTTTATTCCCAAGGGCCATGTTGTAGGCGTGAGGGGCTTCGATCACCTTGCCATCTTCATGGGAGTGCTCTTTTTCTGTTCGTTGCTCATCATGACCTTCATTCGAACGGTTCATGTCCGAAAGCTCTGGGCCAAAATCTAATTTTCCAGTTTCTACTTTTCTACATACCGACTCTACATCCTTAATTCTTATAATCGCTCATTTTACGCCTTGTCTGTCCTGCCTGCAACGTACTAGTCCGTCTCCATCCCCTTCACCCTGGTCATCCTGCTACCATTCCTTGCACAGCCATATCAAGGAGGACGGAAATGCCCAACTATCTAAAACGGAGTTTAGTGCTCTAACAAACTGAAAAAACCGACTCCGTGTTTTAGTCACAGATTAAAGCAAGATCTGAAGACGGTTAGGATGCCAGATACCGGAGAAAGGGGGGAGGGGGAATGCTGAGGGTTCGGATAAGTGACTTAACGGTCGAACATATCGATGTTAGGGTTGTTAGTTCGGGGCTATACGGTGAAGGATAGCTCCAGGGGCTAATAAAAGACCGAGATTTACTTGCGTTGTACTAGAAAGCCGAAGAAGGGTGGCTTATAGGTTCTCGAGAGAAGAGATATATAAGAAGGGGTTTTGTGGGCGCAAAAGAGCGCAAGAATACTGGACTAGTGGTCTTGGAAAGATTGATTGATCCAATGAGTGCAGATAGTGTCGCCGCAGTTGGTGCTAATGTTGAGGCCGAACAGGGCTCCCAGGTGCTGGAGACTCTAGAGAAGCCAGAAAACAGCGAGCTGGAAACGGAACCTGAACCGACGCCTGTGGTGGAGTATCCCGAGGGAGGATTCCAGGGCTGGATGGCGGTTGTGGCGGGCACTCTGGTGATGTCTATGACGTTCGGCATGGTGAACGCTTTTGGGATCTACCAGACATATTACGAGTCCAAGTATCCTCACATCAGCTCGTACTCGTTGTCCATGATTGGGGCGCTCCAGGCGTGTCTGACCTACATGGTGGCCATTCCTTCAGCCGCTTGTGGGTTCTACACGGGCCCTCAGGCAATTATTTTCATCGGTGGTCTTGTGTGCTGCCTCTCGTTTATGTTTCTTTCCATCTCGAACGCCTCGTGGCAATTGTTTGTGATCCAGGGAGTTATGTTTGGGCTTGGGTCCGGTCTCATGTATATCCAGGCAACAGCTGTGGTGTTCCAATACTTCCACAAAAGAAAAGCGTTGGCCAACGGCATAGTCACCGGAGGCTCCAGTCTCGGTGGAGTATTCTGGCCCATTGTCGCCAGAAGGTTGATCGATGAAGTTGGGTTTGGATGGGCCAACAGAATCATCGGATTTTTGTATTTGCCCATGTTCATCGTGTCCACTATCTTTCTAAAACCCAGATTCAAGCCTCCAAAGAGAAAGCCTGGCCAGAACTTGCTGAGAATCAACTTTAGAGTGATCTTGGATATCAAGTTCGAGGCTATCAATTTTTCCTACTTTGTCTCCATGTTTGCACTCTTTCCAGGCTTGTTCTACTTTGATTTGTTCTGCAATCGACTGCAAATTAGCAAGCCTCTCAAGCTATACAACGTGTCAATATTGAATGCTGCTTCGCTGCTAGGGAGAATTATTCCCGGTATGATAGGTGACAAGATTGGCAGAGTTAACGCCTTGGTTCCCTTTGTCACTTTTGCCGGCATAATCACGCTGGCTCTGTGGATTCCTGCACGTAACACTGGAGCAGTTGGTGCCCTGGCAGTTCTGTGGGGTTTCGGGTCTGGAGTTCTTATTTCTCTTTTCCCATCTACAATCGGGCAATTATTCCCTGCTCACGATATCTCATCCTATTTGTCCGTGATGTTTGCTACCGCTGGCATTGGTACCGTTGTGGGCCCATTATCTGGAGGTACATTTATTCCTAATGGTAATGTTGAAGGTCCTGAAGGGTTCGATAAGCTTGCGATTTTCGTTGGAGTGCTACTGCTCGGCTCTGCTGCTACCATGCTTGGAGTCAAATTTGCTTTAAACAGAAATTTTTTTGCAAAAGTCTGAGCTTTTCTACAACCAGACCCACCAGTATTCGGCGTCCTACCGCCATGTACTTACTATTGCTATCAACTGGCCGCTTGAACGGTCATTACAGCACATCCTTGTCTCAACAAGTTGAAGTAAACCTGTCTATAGGATGCTTTATATAAAGACTAATATATTACGTAATAACAAGCAAAAATTTCAACGTGTTGAAATGAGAGTAACGAAAAGATGAACCAAGTAGGTGATAGAAGTGGGTAGAAAGAGGTGTTAGAGGTGAGAGAAGAGCTTAGAAAGCGTTCTTGAAGATAGAAAAAAACAAGAATGCAGGCACCAGTAGTGTTTTTAAACACTTCAACACAGCGCCAGACAGGTAGAGAGGCGCAGATCCAAAATATCACTGCTGCAAAAGCGGTGGCGGATATCATTCGGACGTGTTTGGGACCAAAAGCCATGTTGAAAATGCTGCTAGACCCAATGGGTGGGATAGTTCTAACGAACGATGGACATGCGATTCTGAGAGAGATCGATGTGGCGCATCCTGCGGCGAAATCGATGATCGAACTCAGCAGAACACAGGACGAAGAGGTTGGAGATGGGACCACATCGGTGATCATTCTTGCTGGGGAGATCTTGGCTCAGGCGTTTCCGTACATCGAGAAAAACATCCATCCAGTGGTTATCATTCAGGCGTTGAAGCAGGCGTTGAAAGACGCGCTGGAAATCATTCACAAGGTTTCTATGCCCATTGACTTGGAGAACGAGGACGCGATGGTCAAATTAATAGCTGCCTCGATCGGGACAAAGTACGTGGCCAAATGGTCAAGACAGATGTGTTTGCTAGCACTGAAGGCGGTTAAGACTGTTCTTGTACAGGATGGAAACCACAAGGAAATTGACATCAAAAGATATGTTCGTGTTGAGAAGATCTCTGGTGGCGACATTGAGGATTCGGTTGTTTTGGACGGTGTGCTTTTGAACAAAGACGTCACGCATCCCAAAATGAAAAGATACATTGAAAACCCAAGGGTGGTTCTGTTGGACTGTCCGTTGGAGTACAAAAAAGGAGAGTCACAAACCAACGTGGAGATCACGAAAGAAGAGGACTGGAGTAGGCTTTTGCAGATTGAAGAAGAGCAAATAAAGATTGTCTGCGATGAAATATTGGCTGTTAAACCCGATTTGGTGATAACGGAGAAAGGTGTTTCCGATTTGGCGCAGCATTACCTACTAAAAGGAGGATGTTCTGTCCTAAGACGGGTAAAGAAATCTGACAACAATAGAATTGCAAGGGCCACTGGTGCAACCATTGTAAATAGGGCTGAAGATCTAAAGGAATCGGATGTGGGAACCAAATGTGGACTATTTGAGGTGAAGTTAATTGGTGATGAGTACTATACCTACATTGTGAATTGTGCTAACCCTCTTGCATGCACTGTGCTCCTGAGGGGCCCTTCGAAGGATATACTTAATGAAATCGAGCGGAACTTGCAGGATGCCATGGCTGTGACACGCAATGTGTTTTTCGAGCCTAGCCTGGCTCCTGGAGGGGGTGCTACGGAGATGGCTATCAGTGTTGGACTTTCTGAGAAAGCCAAGAAGATTGAGGGTGTCCAGCAGTGGCCATACCAGGCTGTGGCGGATGCATTTGAAGTCATTCCAAGAACTCTTGTTCAGAATTGCGGTGGCAATTCGATTAGAGTGCTTTCGCAACTTAGAGCAAAACATGCGAACGGTGAATACACCTGGGGCATTGATGGCGACTCTGGCAAGATCGTCGATATGAACGACTACGGCATTTGGGAACCTGAGGTAATCAAGCAGCAGAGTGCTAAGACGGCTATAGAGAGTGCTAGTATGCTTTTGAGGGTCGATGATATTGTCAGTGGTGTTCGAAAGCAGGCGGAATAGTGATAGACTGCTATGTAGTTAGAGTAATGAAGAGGTCTCAAGATAATACACTGCCCTTTTTTATTAGGGCGAAAATAAAAGATCAGATACATTTTATAAGATGGGGTGTTACTATAGTGGTTGTAGACGTTGAAGAGTGACAAGAAGACTGCTATAAAGGCATGGTTCAATAGCCCAGAGCGAGAATCTGTTGTAAAAAAAAGGTTGAGTCTTTTCTTTCTTGTATAAGAGACGTTTTCAGCTGGAGAATCCGAAGTACTATTTCCAAGTTGTCGCTCCAAAAGTGCATTGGTTGAGTATACGGCTTGGAAGCCTTTGAAGAGAGAAACCTTCATAGTCGCCTGTCATATTGTGTTGGTAGGACCTTCTGGATCCTGAATTTTCAGTCTCATTATGTCAATGCATCCTGATGATCCGCTTTCACAGCCGTTGCCGGCCAGATCTAGAAGCAACAGTGAGTCGCAATTCAGATCCACTCGGGCTGAAAAGAGGATGGGAAGGCTTTTTAAGCAGCCGAGCTCTGTCTCATCTGCCTCTATTCCTAAACTGTTAAGTCAGGGATCAGCGCCGGCTAATATCAACACGATGCAGAAGAACGAAAACCGACAGCTTGATCTGGAAGAACTCAAGTTCCATGTTGGACGAAATGGACGAAGCTTGAGCCAGAGTGCGGTCTTGTCGAGCTCATACTCGTTTGGAAGTGGTAATACGACGGGGTCAGCAGTGTCCACGCCTGGATCGCAAGTTTCTGGTGCCACTACCATTAGTTCATTAGCTGCTAGAGCGGTGGCTGCTACTCAAGACAGCAACAAATTGACCACATTAAAAGAATCACCTACGACAGATACAAGCGAAGATACTATAACTTTGGACACACTACTGAAAATCTCAAACAGATTCAAGCTTGTGTACTCACAGCTCATAGAGACGTTGGGCAGGCTAGGCTACACAGCCGATCCGCTTTCTGAATCCTACAACAACTTTATAAAGGTTTCACAGTCTGTTGTCGAGGAAAACGAACAAAAGAGGGAACAGCTGTTGTCACTCTTGCTCGAGCTCATGTCGCACTTAAAGTCCACAATTGACAAGATAGATCTTCCGCCTAATGCTGCCATCGCCATCAACACGACATTTAGACTGTCATATTTCACCGTCTACTCATTGTTTCTGGAGATGATGAGCATCTGCAAACTGATAAATCCATCCTTCATACCGCTCCAAGCTGCACCGAATCAACGGCCAAGTCAATCAGGTACTGCTCTGTTTGTCAAGCCTCGACAGCAGATCTCGAAAATCAACCGCGCTCCAGCACCTAATCCTCAATTTGCTCCACAATCTATATCGTTGCCAGTACGACAGTTATCCTCTTCAACTCTGAGACAACCGCTAAAGGTTGAAACCAACATCATGTCAATAGTACGACAGGATTCAGAACTGAGTGCCACATCGGAACCCTTTTCGGCCCTGTACTCTAACCCAAATGCAGGGGACGATGAGAAGCTGTTTGGATTGATTGAGTACACCACACAGGCGGCACAGGTGGTGTTCACCCAACTGAATGATGCGGTGTCCAAAAATGCCATTGCCACCGCTCAGGGCTCCGTGATACAGCCGGTACAAGGCATTCATTCCAGTGCTGAAACGCAGGGGAAAGAAGAAGAAGGAGCAGATCACGCTGGACCAGGAGATCTCACAACTATTGCTCAGAAAGTGAAAGAACTGATGACGCACTGTGTTGGATCCATGGAACAGACAAAGCGGATCAAGACTGCTCTTACTACGATCAAAGCGTCGACTACATTAGACGAGGAGCAACAGAGGAAGTTCTATGAGGAGACCAACCTCTTTCTCAAGTCGATAATCAACATTTTGGCTGCGACCAAGGGCGCAATTCAGGATCTTCCAACACTGAACGAAGTGAGAGGAGCGCTCTCCAACCTTACACGGGCCACTAAGGAACTGACCATCAAACTGGAGACCAGCACGTTGAAACAGTCGGTCACCAACAGTACCTCCAACAACCTGAGTGAGCAACCGCCACTGTCATCGATTCCTTCTGTCGCAAACTTCCAGAACACTCCGCAGTCCGCGTTTCCGTATGAGGCTCATAACGGCGAGGTGGTGACCGACGGTCTTGGAATACAGCCACAGCAAGACCACTCGCACACCCCTGTACCAGTCACCACGCCCCTGGCCGCCTCGATAGGACCTACAGCAGCGTCGGTAGTGCTTCCAGTGACGTCTCCTCTGAATAATGCTACAGGATCCACCAGTGCTGTCTACAATTCGGCCTTTTCTGAAGAGAGCAATCCGTTTGACAAGGCCATTCTTCACTTTTCTCAATCCCGTTCCGAAGCCGATGTCTGAACAAGTATACTAGAAAGTAGCGCTTTACCTTACACCGCAACGGAGTTCGTATCTCCTCAGCAATTTCATAAATATTCAAAGTTATAGTGGTCGGAATTAACATATTCCCGTATTTTTGAGAAATTAAAGCAAATTATAGCCGTTTCCAAGAGCTTTAAGTCCGGCTACTTGATGATCTTTGTATTATATAAGGAAAACGAGATTGCAAAAATTGGAGAAATCCAGTATGAAGATAAGCTCAGTATAGCTTCAAAGGACAGCGATTAGAAGTAAGCAGTATCACCATCTCTTAAAAAATGAGCTCTAAGGCAGTTATTATCCCAGGAAAAACAGGTTACGGACTAATGTCTCTTACCTGGAGACCAAAACCTGTTCCTTATGAACAGGCTTTTGCCACTATCAATAATGCGATCAAGGAGGGAGTGACTTTCCTCAATGCTGGAGAGTTCTATGGTAACCCTCCGGACCATATCAACGACAACTTGAAGCTGCTCGGTGAGTATTTTGCAAAATACCCAGAGAACAGATCCAAAGTGGTTATCTCTGTTAAAGGAGCAATCAAGAACCATGCTCCAGACTGCTCCCCTGAAAACATCAAAGAATCAATCAATAACATTGTCAGCTTCTTCCCAGGCAATCATGTTGAAATCTTTGAACCGGCCAGAATGGACCCAAAAGTGCCTGTGGAAGACGCGATCAAGTCGATCGTTCCGTTTATCAGGGAAGGCAAGATCAGTGGCATCTCGCTTTCAGAGGTGAATGCAAATACCATCAGAAGAGCAGCCAAAATTCATCCAATCTCTTGTGTCGAGGTTGAGTTCTCCATGTGGTCAAGAGATATCCTTTCCAATGGAATCATGGACACCTGTAAAGAGTTGGGCATTCCTATCATTGCTTATTCTCCACTAGGAAGAGGCTTTCTTACAGGAACCTTGAATTCTGTGGATGACATTCCAGAGGGCGATATCAGACGCCGTTTCGAACGTTTCTCTTCTGATGAGATTCTTGCCAACAACATGAAACTTGTTGAATACGTGAAGAAATTTGCAGTTGCCAAAAATGCCACATCAGCACAGATTGCTCTTTCCTGGATCAGAAAGTTCAATGATTTCCCTGACAAGTATGCCAGAGTGGTTCCAATTCCCTCTGCCTCTACACCGGAAAGAAATCATGAGAACAATACACACATACCTCTGACTGACGACGAATTTGAGGAAATCAATGCCACGATCGATAAATTCGAAATTGTAGGATCAAGGTACAACGCTCAGTTGGAGGCAACCTTGAACGGTTAGCTTGAAGGATTAGCGAATAGAATTCAGATATTATTTGAATACATCTTTCATTAAATTACATAAATGTCCTCAGTGACGATCAAGCAGCTCGTAAATAGCCTCATTATCGGAACTGGAGGATCTAAACATGCGCCGGACAGATGCAAGAACGCGTGCGATTTTTCCACGAGTCCCAGAAGTTTTAACGTGATTATTGATCCAAAAGTTATCCAAATTAATCGCGGTACTTGTACGAGGTTCAACTGCGTTACCTTCCACATCGTAATCGAAAGAGTCCACAAGCCCGCTGTCACGGGGAACAAAATGCTTCATGTTCTTCAAACGCAATGAGTTCAAAACGACACTCACTGAAGAGCACGCCATAGCAGCAGATGCTAATATCGGATGCATCATAAGCCCATAAGGAATAATTAGTAGTCCCATTGCAATTGGAAGCATAACGAGGTTGTACACCACCGCAAGCAAGAAATTTGTTTTGATGCAATGGAAGGTATTTTTCGAAATATTCAAGGCATCGACAACACCAGATGTGCCCTCTTTCTGTAACTCATCCTTTCCGTAAAGTCTCTCCGAAGTTTCATCCCCATCGTTCGACAATTTATCTCTTTGTGATGTGAGCAACACTACGTCAGCGGCGTCGATTGCAATATCAGTACCAGTGGCCACAGCTAAACCCAAATCTGCCTTCACTAGAGCAGGAGCGTCGTTGATTCCATCACCCACAAATGCCACCTGCAAGCCTCTTTCTTGCAACAGTTCAACAACTTTCAATTTGTCCCCAGGAACTGCCTCCGAGAAGACGTTACAGAGCGGGATACCAGCAAGTCGGGCAACATGGATAGCTGTCTCAGCGTTGTCTCCCGTCACCATCGCAACCGTATATCCATCATCCATCAAAGCCTGAATAGTAGGTCTCGCATCCGACTTTAAAGTATCTGAAAGTTCAACATAGCCAACGTACATTCCATCAATTACAACGTGGGAAACAGACATTATACCAGAAGTGTCTATAGTGGCCATACATTGGTTGAATACTTCCTTATTAGAGAATTCACACTCCCTAATAAATTTGGTACTTCCAATTTTAACATTGACAAGCTCTTTTTCAAAGCTTCTCACTTTTGCTGATATACCCAAACCAATTTGAATGCTCACTCCCTCAATTGCAAAAGGATTTGTACTTTTGTGGCCAATCATTTGCACTGCACTTGAGGCAATAGCTTTGCCAATTGGGTGCTCACTATTTGTCTCGACAGCATGCAAAATCGACCAAATCTCTAGCTCTGATCTAGAACCGAAGAACTCAAACTTGCAAACTTTCATTTTTCCGGAAGTGATAGTCCCTGTCTTGTCAAACACAATGCAGTCAATGCTACAAGCTTTCTCGAGTATATCTGCTCCCTTGATCAAAATACCATTTGCAGCCCCCACACCAGTTCCCACCATAACAGCTGTCGGTGCTGCCAAACCTAGAGCACAAGGACAGGCAACAACAATGACTGAGATTGAAACTTGGATGACTTTTGAGAAAAGAACATTGCCTGAGTCTTTATCGACAAAAAATGCTGGCACATCGCCGCTTTTATGGAGAGAGAGAAAACTGCTCCAAAACACAAAGGTCAACAGAGAAAGTGAGAGAACACATACCACGAACTTACCAGCGATGGCATCAGCGTATCTCTGTATGGGAGCCTTGGTCATTTGTGCATCCTTCACCATTTTAACAATTTTTTGCAGCTGGGTGTTTTCACCAACTTTTTCCACCTTCATATATAACGTTGAAGCAGTGTTGACTGACCCACCTATAAGCTCCGAACCCTGCTGTTTCAAAATAGCCCTTGACTCTCCTGTGAGGAGCGACTCATCCACTTCTGAGATACCAAAGACACACACACCATCAGCAGGTACACGGGACCCAGGCAACACAATGACCAAGTCATTTCTTTGCAAAAGACTCGCTGGTATTTCCTTCTGGACAATGTCCGAGACATTTATGGAAGAGCCAGCATTGTAGAAAACGTCAGGATTTTCCACAATCAAACAAGAGGATGGGGTGAGCGACAATAATTTGGATAAGGCCGAAGAGGTACTTCCCTTCGCACGGCTCTCGAGCCATTTTCCTAGACTGACAAAGGTGAAAAGCATTGCGGAGGTGTCGAAAAGAACATTTGGGACGTAGTCTTTATCATTAACGACGGCACCCAAAATGGAGGCACATGAGTAAAAATACACTATTGTAGTAGAAACGCAAATTAACAGGTCCATGGTGCCACTGCCGTGTAGGATAGCCTTGTATGCATTAACATAAAATTTTCTAGCGAGCCAAAACTGGATATAAGTACCGAGAGCGAACTGAATGACGGTGTCTAGATACACACCATGGAACACTTTCACTGGACGAACAGTGGTATTGAACATAGATGCCACCATCGGAAGAATGTGGCCCAGCAAAAAGACAGGGAAGCCAAACAAAAACATTTTAAGAAGTGTTCCCTTCCAAAAAGTGATATCCTTCACCTTGGAGAGGTACTCGAGCTGACTGGTGTCGTTGATGCCAGACGCCACGATAGCGTCAAAGCCAACGTCCTGTATGGCTCCTATTATGTCTCTGATGCCGGTTTTATCTGCGTGGTAGGATATTAGAGCCTCCTCTGTGGCGAGACCGACACTGCAGGACTGGACCCCCTCGAGGGCAGACACAGCTGACTCGATAGAGCTGGAGCAGCTGGAGCAGGTCATACCAAAAATGCGCAGCACCACCTGCTCGAGGTCGGACTGGGAGTTCAGTTTTTCTGTGGCCAGCGACGCGGAGCTGCTGATGTCTGCATCAAAACCACAGTCCTCGACGGCCTGCTTGAGCAGGTCTGGAGACGTTTCTGGGGAGTGCAGCACGGCAGCCTGTTCTGTGAGCAGCGACACATCAGCTTTCTGGACGCCCGGCAGTGCAGCCAGCGCGGTTGTGACGGTGTTCGCGCACGAGCTGCAGGTCATTCCTCCGACAGACAGCGTTGTTTTCAGAATTGGCAAGGGCTGCTCAAGGCCGGTGGTTCTGATGGGCGAGGCCTCAAAGCCCGAATCCTCGATCGCCTCCACCAGCTGTGCGGTGGTGACCCCAGCAAGATGCCGTACTACGGCCTGCTCGGTGATGAGCGACACGGTGGCCGTCGCCACGCCCTCGACCGCCTCCAAAGCTGCGGTCACAGCCCCAGAGCACGCCGAGCATGTCATGCCTCCCACGTGCACTTCCGTCGTGACGGTAGCCATTCTGCTGCTTCCAAACCGATATTCCGTTGTTTCTACCTCGACCAGTTTACTGGAGTCTGAATTGTCTCGATTCAAGCCCCCTGCTGCCCCCTACAGCCCGAACTTCTTAACAAAGCACCTTGTTTTATATAATATCATAAATATTTAAACTTTTTATCATTTTTCCTTCAAGGGCAATTTATATGGGGCCACTACACATTTTCGGCAAGCGGCTCAGCCGAAAAATCCATATTACGGCCGGGTAACCAAGGGCTCGGGTAGCGTATAGGGAGTGTGTGGGCAGCATACGGAGAGTATACGGAGAGTATATGCAGGTAAAACAAGATCCAACACATCTACGCAACTAAAGTTACCAAAACGCGCTCTCAATGGACAACATCTATCAGAATCTATCAAGTGGTAGAAAGGTTCAAAACCGCTACAAAAGCTAGAAAACACCATTAAATGGCTATAAAGAGCAAATAAATTTTGGTTTGGGATATTTGCGGCTGTGCAGGCATCACGGCTGTGCAACCATCAACGGTTATGAGAAAAACGGCTGTGCAGTATGTGGCTGATGCAATTTGTGGCTGACGAACATAGTGGCTAGTGCTCACCGTGGCTGATGTTCAGTGGCTGATGTTCTGTGGCTGGTAATTGGCTGTGCAGGCGCCGGCCTCCCAGATACCTACAGCGGTGGAGCAGCAGCGCTCACTTGCGCTTCACCGTCGTGTGCAGCTTGTACTCGCGGATCATGCACACAGACGCAAGACACATCGTGCACGCACACACCGAAAACACAAACGTCCACCACGCCCCGATTCCGTACGACTCCATCAGCGCCCGCGTCGCCCATGACGGCGCGCCGTCCCTGATGTAGTCCGCGTTGTGCAGCGCCAGGTTCCTGATGTGCGCCAGCTCCTCCGCCGTCACGTCCGCAGGCTTGCATGCCACCAGCTTCTTACCGAGCTCCGCACCCAGTCTCCACTGGAAAATCAGTGACCCAACCGACAGCCCTAGCGTCGATCCCGTGCCCCTGAAAGCGTATTGGATCGACGTCACCGACGACTGGTGCTCCAACGGAACCGAAGCAATCAGTGCCAGTAGCGTCACCGTCAGCATTGACGAGTAGCCCACATAAGGAAGGATCGGCAGCAGCACAATCGACTTCGACGGTATGCGTTTCAGCCCAAATGGCACCGTATCCAAAACCAGATACAGAACACCCAGAACGCCAAACGTGCTCATCGTAATCGAAAACTTCGAGTAACGCCCTGTCTGCTTCATGTAATAGCCTGTCCCAATCGACGACAATGAAGCGCCAATAATCGTAGGCACCATGCGCGTACCAATCTGCTCAGAGTTCAGTCCAACAACAGTCGACAGGTACACTGGGAAGTAGTAAATCACCACAAACACATACATCGTACCAAACCAGTTCGCCAAAGACGCACCTAGCACTGATCTGTCCTTTAACAAACGTATAGGTACGATGGGCTCCACTCCATTGAGCTCTATTCTGACAAACATTGTGAAAAGAACCAAAAAGACAGCCAGCGCAGCAAAGAACCGGGTCTTCGACCCGAAATCAACACTGGTAAGAAGAATGAATAGGAACAGCGTGCTGCACAGAGTTAGGATACCGGCAATGTCGACCCTTTGGAACTTCTCTGCCGCGGTAGCCTCTGTCTTATGCATCGGTGGCAAGTCCAAGTAAATCACGATAATGAGAAAACACACCACTCCGATGGGAACCTGTATATAGAACGCTGATCTCCAGCCGTAGTGTTTGGCCAGGAAACCACCGCAGGTGCCACCTATCGCAGATCCAAGAGCGTAGAAAATGTTCCCGATACCTTGGAAAAGACCTCTTTTTCTCAACGGAATCAGGTCGCTCATGATGATACTGCTGAGAGTGCCCAAACCACCGGCAAAACCTGACAAAAACCGTCCGCTCACAAAACTCATTGGGCCTTTAGCAAGAGAGCATTGCAGACATCCCAGCGTGAATATAAATGTGCAGACAAGAAGCATAGGCTTGCGGCCGTAGATGTCGGACAACTTTCCCAAAGGCTGGATGATGGACGAAGCCAGCAGGTAGGAGGTCGCTATCCAGGATATGTAGGGGATAGCATTCAGTTCAGACGCAATTTCCGTCATAAGCGTCGACAATATGGTAGCATCCAACGCCGCTAAGAAAGCAAGCAGGAATAACGAGGGCAAAATCACATACAGCTGAGATTTGGGCACTAAATACTCCCCGTCGTCTTCGTCCGACGACTCGGCCTCCTCCCCGTTGCCTTCAGTGTCATCTATGGCTCCGTACCGCGTTGTGGATCCTTCTGGTTCTGGCTCGTCTACATAGCCTTCTTCGGCGAGCTCGTCCACCATAAGGCCTGGAAGCGATGCAGAAGCATCGTTGATCACCGCTGCATTCAAATGGTGGTGGTGGTGATGTGTGAGAGGCTCTGATTCCCTATCCATCTTTATCTAGCAATAATGATACTAAACTGGGAAAAAAGATAGTTAAGCAGATTTAAATTTTCACCCCTACGCCTTTTAACTGTTCGGAGCTATTCAAATTAGTAATAATTAAGTGGCCTGGCGTTACCCACACCGCTACACCGGTCAAAATGCTAAGCTATAAGTACAGTAAAGTAACAGAGTGTGCGTTTATACACTCATTTGTACAGTGAGGGTACGAGAAGCGCGCGAAACGATCAGTGGTTGCCGTTTTGCACGCCAGCGTCTCCGTTAAGCGGCTCGACCGAGCTTTGCAATCCACCTTCTCCGTCCTTGGCGTCATCATTCTCGTTCTCCTCCTCTGGCTCGGGTTCCTTGTAGTCGTCACCCCAATGCTCGTCTACGGAAACGTCCAGGTCGAGCCAGGAATGCACAAAGTTGTGCAGTTTCCTCGTGAACTTCTGGCCTGAGTACTCTGGTTTCTTCAGAATCACAACCAGAACCTTGCCCAGTCCTGTGGACCGGAGAATAGCCTTCGACACAGGCTGGGACTTCACCAGCTCGTCAACCAACGGCTCTATTTGCTTGGAGTTCTTTTTGTAGTCCACCGGGCCCTCGTCTTGCTCTGGAATGACGATCTTTTGTAGCTTGCTCCTTAGATTATTGAAAGTCTTGGTGCTGCGCTTGACTTCTCCTGCCAGCTCGCTTGCTCTCGGGACCGAGTCTGGCGGACACACCTCTGTCTCCTCCACATCCGAGTCGAGGCCCCAGTCGCTGTCAAACTCCTCTGTGATCTTTGGCGCTGGCTTGGGCTGTGCCTTTTTCACGCCCTTCTTGGGCTCAGGTTTGGCCTTTTTCTTGGACGAGGACACCATTGCGGTAGCCTTTCGTTTGGAAGGGCTCTTTCGAGTCACTACAGCCACCTCTGATGCCTCCGACACCTCTGAACTCTCCGACTCCTCGGACGACTCTTCGTAGCTTGGACTGTACTCGTCATCTTCCCAAACCTCTGGCTCGGGAATAACCTCTGCAGGCTTCCCTGTGCTTCCATACAGAGCAAACTCCTCTACCGAAACGTCAGTATTATAAGCAAACAGGTATGCACTTGTGATCCTGCTGGGTTTAGCCGCCTTTTTGCTAACAAAAGTGCCGTCTGCCGCAGCAAGTTCACCCTTTTTCACAAGATACTGTCTAACATCCTCCAAAGACAACGGCTTGAGGTCTCTGTTGGAACACCAGATGTACTCATCGTCGCCGTAAAACTTGACGCACACAATTTCTGCCGGCTCGCTAGGGCCGCCACGCTTGCGTCCTTTAGCTGGCTGAGACTTCTTCTTGGCCGACGCTGTAGACTTGGGCCGCATGGCTTGGATCTTTTCAGGCAGCTGATCGAAGCTCATCACTCTGGACGGCCATTCGGGGAACCCCTTGATCTTGGTGAGCACGAGGTCCCCCGGCTCAAACTTTGTTTCAGTCTGCGATCCTGCGGAGACCATGGCGGATGCTTACTGGCGGGTAGACCTATCGTGCTCTGTCTGCTCTTGTCGCGTTTGTGTGTGCTCGATCTTAAGTGAAATAGCTGGAAGAAAGCCACCCTTATCCGGTGCAGAGATGTATCGAGCACAATTACACGGTGTAGAGATGTAAATGAACAAAGAACTGTGCAGAGATGTTTATATGGCAAATAATGGTGCACGGGTGTCGATTGAGGAGACGGGTTTTCTGTTGTCTTGGCAACCTCTCTCGGGATGGTGCGGCGAGTGCGATGGGAGGTTGGTTGTGTGGATGCCACCAGCCACGGTGGTTTTGAGCGTCGGCGGTTGGGGGGGGGGGACGGCCGACGCTATTGGCGGGGTGCCGAAATATGCCGTAGGCGGCAGCGCGGCAGCGCGCGGTCGGCAAAAGGGGGAACTGGGAGCCGAGATGGGGAGGGTCTGAGTACGAAACGGGGGGTGCCCGCACAGAATGAGCGGAAATAAATACGTCATGGTGTGGGTGCCGTTGGTGCCGAGCGGATTTTTGAGCAACGGAAACTGGGCGGACCAGAATGGGAAGAGGCGGTGACCGAAAACGGAAAGAGCAAGAGCCAAAACAGAGGACGGAAGCGAGAAAGCGGCGGAAACGGAAACCGTGAAGGGAGATGTGCAGGAAGCGGCAGTAAAGCAGGGGAATAGGGGGACTTGGGGGCCTT